>JAHHZJ010002850.1:0-106850 GCA_021437245.1 Aegilops speltoides | reverse complement strand
AAAATCCAGCGACTATATGCCTTATTCTCCTTGTTTTTAGCGGATGGCATCTTTGTAACTCATGCGGCGTGAAAGCCAAGAACAAAAGGGCATTCTGGCATCGGTCGATATATATATGTGAAGCGATATCTCCTCTATAGAGGACAAGAAATTTTAGGGCAATCGGGCAAAAAGCGCACGAGAAAATGAAGTACTTTCAAGGACCCATAGAATGGACGGATGTTCACTAAAGCGGTCATAATTTTGTCATTGGTCCGTGTCGGACCCATAAGTACTCAAACTGCTTTCATGGCGGCGCGTGCGAATCAAAAATACTCCCGCTTGCGCGGGAGGCGAGTACCCTCAAATTCAGCCTTAAGCGGGACTTTTTGGCCTGAAAGTCAAAGAACATCATTAAATCATTGTTTTTTTGGACAAGTTTACGAACCCATTGGCACTTCCTTTTGAAGGAAATTCGAGAGATTATGTTGCTTATAGACATTAGCCCCTGGTAGGGACAAGCGTACCTTCTGCGGATGCTCTATGATCAAGGCGATCTCATTTGGCCGTAAATTGAAGAAAATCCAGTGACTATATGCCTTATTCTCCTTGTTTTTCGCGGATGGCATCTTTGTAACTCATGCGGCGTGAAAGCCAAGAACAAAAGGGCATTCTGGCATCGGTCAATATATATGTGGAAGCGATATCTCCTCTATAGAGGACAAGAAATTTTAGGGCAATCGGGCAAAAGCGCGCGAGAAAATGAAGTACTTTCAAGGACGCCATAGAATGGACAGATGTTCACTAAAGCGGTCATAATTTTGTCATTGGTCCGTGTCGGACCCATAAGTACTCAAACTGCTTTCATGGCGAGCACGCGAATCAAAAATACTCCCGCTTGCGCGAGGAGGCGAGTACCCTCAAATTCAGCCTTAAGCGGGACTTTTTGGCCTGAAAGTCAAAGAACATCATTAAATCGTTGTTTTTTGGACAAGTTTACGAACCCATTGGCACTTCCTTTTGAAGGAAATTCGAGATTATGTTGCTTATAGACATTAGCCCCCTGGTAGGGACAAAGCGTACCTTTCTGCGGATGCTCTATGATCAAGGCAATCTCATTTGGCGTAAATTGAAGAAAATCCAGCGACTATATGCCTTATTCTCCTTGTTTTTAGCGGATGGCATCTTTGTAACTCATGCGGCGTGAAAGCCAAGAACAAAGGGCATTCTGGCATCGGTCAATATATATGTGGAAGCGATATCTCCTCTATAGAGGACAAGAAATTTTAGAGCAATCGGGCAAAAAGCATGCGAAAAATGAAGTACTTTCAAGGACGCCATAGAATGGACGGATGTTCACTAAAGCGGTCATAATTTTGTCATTGGTCCGTGTCGGACCCATAAGTACTCAAACTGCTTTCATGGCGGCGTGCAAATCAAAAAATACTCCCGCTTGCGCCGGGAGGCCGGAGTACCCTCAAATTCAGCCTTAAGCGGGACTTTTTGGCCTGAAAGTCAAAGAACATCATTAAATCATTGTTTTTAGACAAGTTTACGAACCCATTGGCACTTCCTTTTGAAGGAAATTCGAGAGATTATGTTGCTTATAGACATTAGCCCCCTGGTAGGGACAAGCGTACCTTCTGCGGATGCTCTATGATCAAGGCGATCTCATTTGGCGTAAATTGAAGAAAATCCAGCGACTATATGCCTTATTCTCCTTGTTTTAGCGGATGGCATCTTTGTAACTCATGCGGCGTGAAAGCCAAGAACAAAAGGGCATTCTGGCATCGGTCGATATATATGTGGAAGCGATATCTCCTCTATAGAGGACAAGAAATTTTAGGGCAATCGGGCAAAAAGCGCACGAGAAAATGAAGTACTTTCAAGGAGCGCCATAGAATGGACGGATGTTCACTAAAGCGGTCATAATTTTGTCATTGGTCCGTGTCGGACCCATAAGTACTCAAACTGCTTTCATGGCGGCGTGTGAATCAAAAATACTCCCGCTTGCGCCGGAGGCCGGAGTACCCTCAAATTCAGCCTTAAGCGGGACTTTTTGGCCTAAAAGTCAAAGAACATCATTAAATCATTGTTTTTTGGACAAGTTTACGAACCCATTGGCACTTCCTTTTGAAGGAAATTCGAGAGATTATGTTGCTTATAGACATTAGCCCCCTGGTAGGGACAAGCGTACCTTTCTGCGGATGCTCTATGATCAAGGCAATCTCATTTGGCCGTAAATTGAAGAAAATCCAGCGACTATATGCCTTATTCTCCTTGTTTTTATGGGATGGCATCTTTGTAACTCATGCGCGTGAAAGCCAAGAACAAAAGGGCATTCTGGCATCGGTCAATATATATGTGGAAGCGATATCTCCTCTATAGAGGACAAGAAATTTTAGGCAATCGGGCAAAAAGCATGCGAGAAAATGAAGTACTTTCAAGGAGCGCCATAGAATGGACGGATGTTCACTAAAGCGGTCATAATTTTGTCATTGGTCCGTGTCGGACCCATAAGTACTCAAACTGCTTTCATGGCGGCGTGAAATCAAAAATACTCCCGCTTGCTAGGGAGGCCGGAGTACCCTCAAATTCAGCCTTAAGCAGGACTTTTTGGCCTGAAAGTCAAAGAACATCATTAAATCGCTGTTTTTGGACAAGTTTACGAACCCATTGGCACTTCCTTTTGAAGGAAATTCGAGAGATTATGTTGCTTATAGACATTAGCCCCCTGGTAGGGACAAACGTACCTTTCTGCGGATGCTCTATGATCAAGGCAATCTCATTTGGCGTAAATTGAAGAAAATCCAGCGACTATATGCCTTATTCTCCTTGTTTTGCGGATGGCATCTTTGTAACTCATGCGCGTGAAAGCCAAGAACAAAAGGGCATTCTGGCATCGGTCGATATATATGTGGAAGCGATATCTCCTCTATAGAGGACAAGAAATTTTAGGGCAATCGGGCAAAAAGCGCGCGAGAAAATGAAGTACTTTCAAGGACGCCATAGAATGGACAGATGTTCACTAAAGCGGTCATAATTTTGTCATTGGTCCGTGTCGGACCCATAAGTACTCAAACTGCTTTCATGGCGGCGTGAATCAAAAATACTCCCGCTTGCGCGGGGAGGCCGAGTACCCTCAAATTCAGCCTTAAGCGGGACTTTTTGGCCTGAAAGTCAAAGAACATCATTAAATCATTGTTTTTTGAGACAAGTTTACGAACCCATTGGCACTTCCTTTTGAAGGAAATTCGAGAGATTATGTTGCTTATAGACATTAGCCCCCTGGTAGGGACAAGCGTACCTTCTGCGGATGCTCTATGATCAAGGCAATCTCATTTGGCCGTAAATTGAAGAAAATCCAGCGACTATATGCCTTATTCTCCTTGTTTTTAGCGGATGGCATCTTTGTAACTCATGCGGCGTGAAAGCCAAGAACAAAAGGGCATTCTGGCATCGGTCGATATATATGTGGAAGCGATATCTCCTCTATAGAGGACAAGAAATTTTAGGCAATCGGGCAAAAAGCGCGCGAGAAAATGAAGTACTTTCAAGGAGCGCCATAGAATGGACAGATGTTCACTAAAGCGGTCATAATTTTGTCATTGGTCCGTGTCGGACCCATAAGTACTCAAACTGCTCATCATGGCGGCGCGAATCAAAAATACTCCCGCTTGCGCGGGAGGCGGAGTACCCTCAAATTCAGCCTTAAGCGGGACTTTTTGCCCTGAAAGTCAAAGAACATCATTAAATCATTGTTTTCGGACAAGTTTACGAACCCATTGGCACTTCCTTTTGAAGGAAATTCGAGAGATTATGTTGCTTATAGACATTAGCCCCCTGGTAGGGACAAGCGTACCTTTCTGCGGATGCTCTATGATCAAGGCAATCTCATTTGGCCGTAAATTGAAGAAAATCCAGCGACTATATGCCTTATTCTCCTTGTTTTTCGCGGATGGCATCTTTGTAACTCATGCGTGAAAGCCAAGAACAAAAGGGCATTCATGGCATCGGTCGATATATATGTGGAAGCGATATCTCCTCTATAGAGGACAAGAAATTTTAGAACAATCGGGCAAAAAGCGCGAGAAAATGAAGTACTTTCAAGGAATGCCATAGAATGGACGATGTTCACTAAAGCGGTCATAATTTTGTCATTGGAGTCCGTGTCGGACCCATAAGTACTCAAACTGCTCATGGCGGCGTAGCGAATCAAAAATACTCCCGCTTCGCGGGAGGCCGGAGTACCCTCAAATTCAGCCTTAAGCAGGACTTTTTGGCCACGAAAGTCAAAGAACATCATTAATCGTTGTTTTTTGACAAGTTTACGAACCCATTGGCACTTCCTTTTGAAGGAAATTCGAGAGATTATGTTGCTTATAGACATTAGCCCCTGGTAGGGACAAAGCGTACCTTTCTGCGGATGCTCTATGATCAAGCAATCTCATTTGGCCGTAAATTGAAGAAAATCCAGCGACTATATGCCTTATTCTCCTTGTTTTTAGCGGATGGCATCTTTGTAACTCATGCGCGTGAAAGCCAAGAACAAAAGGGCATTCTGGCATCGGTCGATATATATGTGAAGCGATATCTCCTCTATAGAGGACAAGAAATTTTAGGGCAATCGTCGGTAAAGCGCGCGAGAAAATGAAGTACTTTCAAGGACGCCATAGAATGGACAGATGTTCACTAAAGCGGTCATAATTTTGTCATTGGTCCGTGTCGGACCCATAAGTACTCAAACTGCTTTCATGGCGAGTGTGCGAATCAAAAATACTCCCGCTTGCGCGGGAGGCCGGAGTACCCTCAAATTCAGCCTTAAGCGGGACTTTTTGGCCGAAAGTCAAAGAACATCATTAAATCATTGTTTTTCGGACAAGTTTACGAACCCATTGGCACTTCCTTTTGAAGGAAATTCGAGAGATTATGTTGCTTATAGACATTAGCCCCCTGGTAGGGACAAAGCGTACCTTCTGCGGATGCTCTATGATCAAGGCGATCTCATTTGGCCGTAAATTGAAGAAAATCCAGTGACTATATGCCTTATTCTCCTTGTTTTAGCGGATGGCATCTTTGTAACTCATGCGGCGTGAAAGCCAAGAACAAAAGGGCATTCACAGCATCGGTCGATATATATGTGGAAGCGATATCTCCTCTATAGAGGACAAGAAATTTTAGGGCAATCGGGCAAAAAGCGCGCGAAAATGAAGTACTTTCAAGGCGCCATAGAATGGACAGATGTTCACTAAAGCGGTCATAATTTTGTCATTGGTCCGTGTCGGACCCATAAGTACTCAAACTGCTCATGGCGGCGCGCGAATCAAAAATACTCCCGCTTCGCCGGGAGGCCGGAGTACCCTCAAATTCAGCCTTAAGCAGGACTTTTTGGCCTGAAGTCAAA
This sequence comes from Aegilops speltoides, assembly GCA_021437245.1. NCBI lineage: Eukaryota > Viridiplantae > Streptophyta > Magnoliopsida > Poales > Poaceae > Aegilops > Aegilops speltoides. The sequence continues at coordinate 101,467 of JAHHZJ010002850.1, read as the reverse complement.
GAACATCATTAAATCGCTGTTTTTTGGACAAGTTTACGAACCCATTGGCACTTCCTTTTGAAGGAAATTCGAGAGATTATGTTGCTTATAGACATTAGCCCCCTGGTAGGGACAAGCGTACCTTTCTGCGGATGCTCTATGATCAAGGCGATCTCATTTGGCCGTAAATTGAAGAAAATCCAGCGACTATATGCCTTATTCTCCTTGTTTTAGCGGATGGCATCTTTGTAACTCATGCGCGTGAAAGCCAAGAACAAAAGGGCATTCATGGCATCGGTCGATATATATGTGGAAGCGATATCTCCTCTATAGAGGACAAGAAATTTTAGAGCAATCGGGCAAAAAGCGCGCGAGAAAATGAAGTACTTTCAAGGACGCCATAGAATGGACGGATGTTCACTAAAGCGGTCATAATTTTGTCATTGGTCCCATGTCGGACCCATAAGTACTCAAACTGCTTTCATGGCGGCGTGTGAATCAAAAATACTCCCGCTTGCGCGGGGAGGCCGGAGTACCCTCAAATTCAGCCTTAAGCGGGACTTTTGGCCTGAAAGTCAAAGAACATCATTAATCGTTGTTTTTAGACAAGTTTACGAACCCATTGGCACTTCCTTTTGAAGGAAATTCGAGAGATTATGTTGCTTATAGACATTAGCCCCCTGGTAGGGACAAGCGTACCTTTCTGCGGATGCTCTATGATCCGGGCAATCTCATTTGGCGTAAATTGAAGAAAATCCAGCGACTATATGCCTTATTCTCCTTGTTTTTAGCGGATGGCATCTTTGTAACTCATGCGCGTGAAAGCCAAGAACAAAAGGGCATTCTGGCATCGGTCGATATATATGTGGAAGCGATATCTCCTCTATAGAGGACAAGAAATTTTAGAATGTCGGGCAAAAGCGCGCGAGAAAATGAAGTACTTTCAAGGACGCCATAGAATGGACAGATGTTCACTAAAGCGGTCATAATTTTGTCATTGGTCCGTGTCGGACCCATAAGTACTCAAACTGCTTTCATGGCGAGTGTGAATCAAAAATACTCCCGCTTGCGCGGGGAGGCGGAGTACCCTCAAATTCAGCCTTAAGCGGGACTTTTTGGCCTACGAAAGTCAAAGAACATCATTAAATCGCTGTTTTTGAGACAAGTTTACGAACCCATTGGCACTTCCTTTTGAAGGAAATTCGAGAGATTATGTTGCTTATAGACATTAGCCCCCTGGTAGGGACAAGCGTACCTTCTGCGGATGCTCTATGATCAAGGCAATCTCATTTGGCCGTAAATTGAAGAAAATCCAGTGACTATATGCCTTATTCTCCTTGTTTTTGCGGATGGCATCTTTGTAACTCATGCGGCGTGAAAGCCAAGAACAAAAGGGCATTCTGGCATCGGTCGATATATATGTGGAAGCGATATCTCCTCTATAGAGGACAAGAAATTTTAGGGCAATCGAGGCAAAAAGCGCGCGAGAAAATGAAGTACTTTCAAGGACGCCATAGAATGGACAGATGTTCACTAAAGCGGTCATAATTTTGTCATTGGTCCGTGTCGGACCCATAAGTACTCAAACTGCTTTCATGGCGGCGTGCGAATCAAAAATACTCCCGCTTGCGCGGGGAGGCCGGAGTACCCTCAAATTCAGCCTTAAGCAGGACTTTTTGGCCTGAAAGTCAAAGAACATCATTAATCGTTGTTTTTTTGACAAGTTTACGAACCCATTGGCACTTCCTTTTGAAGGAAATTCGAGAGATTATGTTGCTTATAGACATTAGCCCCCTGGTAGGGACAAGCGTACCTTTCTGGATGCTCTATGATCCGGGCAATCTCATTTGGCGTAAATTGAAGAAAATCCAGCGACTATATGCCTTATTCTCCTTGTTTTAGCGGATGGCATCTTTGTAACTCATGCGCGTGAAAGCCAAGAACAAAAGGGCATTCTGGCATCGGTCGATATATATGTGGAAGCGATATCTCCTCTATAGAGGACAAGAAATTTTAGAGCAATCGGGCAAAAAGCGCGAGAAAATGAAGTACTTTCAAGGACGCCATAGAATGGACGGATGTTCACTAAAGCGGTCATAATTTTGTCATTGGTCCGTGTCGGACCCATAAGTACTCAAACTGCTTTCATGGCGGTATGCGAATCAAAAATACTCCCGCTTCCGCCGGGAGGCCGGAGTACCCTCAAATTCAGCCTTAAGCAGGACTTTTTGGCCACGAAAGTCAAAGAACATCATTAAATCGCTGTTTTTTTGGACAAGTTTACGAACCCATTGGCACTTCCTTTTGAAGGAAATTCGAGAGATTATGTTGCTTATAGACATTAGCCCCCTGGTAGGGACAAGCGTACCTTTCTGGATGCTCTATGATCAAGGCAATCTCATTTGGCGTAAATTGAAGAAAATCCAGCGACTATATGCCTTATTCTCCTTGTTTTTAGCGGATGGCATCTTTGTAACTCATGCGGCGTGAAAGCCAAGAACAAAAGGGCATTCTGGCATCGGTCGATATATATGTGGAAGCGATATCTCCTCTATAGAGGACAAGAAATTTTAGAGCAATCGGGCAAAAAGCGCATGAGAAAATGAAGTACTTTCAAGGACGCCATAGAATGGACGATGTTCACTAAAGCGGTCATAATTTTGTCATTGGTCCGTGTCGGACCCATAAGTACTCAAACTGCTCATGGCGAGCGTGCGAATCAAAAATACTCCCGCTTGCGCGGGAGCCGGAGTACCCTCAAATTCAGCCTTAAGCGGGACTTTTGGCCTTGAAAGTCAAAGAACATCATTAAATCATTGTTTTTTGGACAAGTTTACGAACCCATTGGCACTTCCTTTTGAAGGAAATTCGAGAGATTATGTTGCTTATAGACATTAGCCCCCTGGTAGGGACAAGCGTACCTTCTGCGGATGCTCTATGATCAAGGCGATCTCATTTGGCCGTAAATTGAAGAAAATCCAGCGACTATATGCCTTATTCTCCTTGTTTTAGCGGATGGCATCTTTGTAACTCATGCGGCGTGAAAGCCAAGAACAAAAGGGCATTCTGGCATCGGTCGATATATATGTGGAAGCGATATCTCCTCTATAGAGGACAAGAAATTTTAGAGCAATCGGGCAAAAAGCGCGAGAAAATGAAGTACTTTCAAGGAGCGCCATAGAATGGACAGATGTTCACTAAAGCGGTCATAATTTTGTCATTGGTCTCCATGTCGGACCCATAAGTACTCAAACTGCTTTCATGGCGGCGTGCGAATCAAAAATACTCCCGCTTGCGCCGGGAGGCCGGAATACCCTCAAATTCAGCCTTAAGCAGGACTTTTGGCCACGAAAGTCAAAGAACATCATTAATCGTTGTTTTTAGACAAGTTTACGAACCCATTGGCACTTCCTTTTGAAGGAAATTCGAGAGATTATGTTGCTTATAGACATTAGCCCCTTGGTAGGGACAAGCGTACCTTTCTGCGGATGCTCTATGATCAGGCAATCTCATTTGGCGTAAATTGAAGAAAATCCAGCGACTATATGCCTTATTCTCCTTGTTTTTGCGGATGGCATCTTTGTAACTCATGGCGTGAAAGCCAAGAACAAAAGGGCATTCTGGCATCGGTCGATATATATGTGGAAGCGATATCTCCTCTATAGAGGACAAGAAATTTTAGAGCAATCGGGGCAAAAGCGCACGAGAAAATGAAGTACTTTCAAGGACGCCATAGAATGGACAGATGTTCACTAAAGCGGTCATAATTTTGTCATTGGTCCGTGTCGGACCCATAAGTACTCAAACTGCTTTCATGGCGGCGTGTGAATCAAAAATACTCCCGCTTGCGCGGGAGGCGGAGTACCCTCAAATTCAGCCTTAAGCGGGACTTTTTGGCCGAAAGTCAAAGAACATCATTAAATCGTTGTTTTTTAGGACAAGTTTACGAACCCATTGGCACTTCCTTTTGAAGGAAATTCGAGAGATTATGTTGCTTATAGACATTAGCCCCCTGGTAGGGACAAGCGTACCTTCTGCGGATGCTCTATGATCAAGGCGATCTCATTTGGCCGTAAATTGAAGAAAATCCAGCGACTATATGCCTTATTCTCCTTGTTTTTAGCGGATGGCATCTTTGTAACTCATGCGGCGTGAAAGCCAAGAACAAAAGGGCATTCTGGCATCGGTCGATATATATGTGAAGCGATATCTCCTCTATAGAGGACAAGAAATTTTAGGGCAATCGGGCAAAAAGCGCGAGAAAATGAAGTACTTTCAAGAATGCCATAGAATGGACAGATGTTCACTAAAGCGGTCATAATTTTGTCATTGGTCCGTGTCGGACCCATAAGTACTCAAACTGCTTTCATGGCGGCTATCTGAATCAAAAATACTCCCGCTTCCGCCGGGAGGCCGGAGTACCCTCAAATTCAGCCTTAAGCGGGACTTTTTGCCACGAAAGTCAAAGAACATCATTAAATCGTTGTTTTTAGACAAGTTTACGAACCCATTGGCACTTCCTTTTGAAGGAAATTCGAGAGATTATGTTGCTTATAGACATTAGCCCCTGGTAGGGACAAGCGTACCTTTCTGCGGATGCTCTATGATCAAGGCAATCTCATTTGGCGTAAATTGAAGAAAATCCAGCGACTATATGCCTTATTCTCCTTGTTTTTGCGGATGGCATCTTTGTAACTCATGCGGCGTGAAAGCCAAGAACAAAAGGGCATTCTGGCATCGGTCGATATATATGTGAAGCGATATCTCCTCTATAGAGGACAAGAAATTTTAGGGCAATCGGGCAAAAAGCGCGAGAAAATGAAGTACTTTCAAGGAGCGCCATAGAATGGACAGATGTTCACTAAAGCGGTCATAATTTTGTCATTGGTCCGTGTCGGACCCATAAGTACTCAAACTGCTTTCATGGCGGCCTGAAATCAAAAATACTCCCGCTTGCGCCGGAGGCCGGAGTACCCTCAAATTCAGCCTTAAGCGGGACTTTTTGGCCACGAAAGTCAAAGAACATCATTAAATCGTTGTTTTTCAGACAAGTTTACGAACCCATTGGCACTTCCTTTTGAAGGAAATTCGAGAGATTATGTTGCTTATAGACATTAGCCCCCTGGTAGGGACAAGCGTACCTTTCTGCGGATGCTCTATGATCAAGGCAATCTCATTTGGCGTAAATTGAAGAAAATCCAGTGACTATATGCCTTATTCTCCTTGTTTTAGCGGATGGCATCTTTGTAACTCATGCGCGTGAAAGCCAAGAACAAAAGGCATTCTGGCATCGGTCGATATATATGTGGAAGCGATATCTCCTCTATAGAGGACAAGAAATTTTAGGGCAATCGGGCAAAAGCGCATAAGAAAATGAAGTACTTTCAAGGATTGCCATAGAATGGACGGATGTTCACTAAAGCGGTCATAATTTTGTCATTGGTCCGTGTCGGACCCATAAGTACTCAAACTGCTTTCATGGCGAGCGTGCGAATCAAAAATACTCCCGCTTGCGCGGGAGGCGGAGTACCCTCAAATTCAGCCTTAAGCGGGACTTTTTGGCCTGAAAGTCAAAGAACATCATTAAATCATTGTTTTTTAGACAAGTTTACGAACCCATTGGCACTTCCTTTTGAAGGAAATTCGAGAGATTATGTTGCTTATAGACATTAGCCCCCTGGTAGGGACAAAGCGTACCTTCTGCGGATGCTCTATGATCAAGGCGATCTCATTTGGCCGTAAATTGAAGAAAATCCAGCGACTATATGCCTTATTCTCCTTGTTTTAGCGGATGGCATCTTTGTAACTCATGCGGCGTGAAAGCCAAGAACAAAAGGGCATTCTGGCATCGGTCAATATATATGTGAAAGCGATATCTCCTCTATAGAGGACAAGAAATTTTAGGCAATCGGGCAAAAAGCGCGAGAAAATGAAGTACTTTCAAGGATGCCATAGAATGGACGGATGTTCACTAAAGCGGTCATAATTTTGTCATTGGTCCGTGTCGGACCCATAAGTACTCAAACTGCTTTCATGGCGGCGTGAATCAAAAATACTCCCGCTTCGCTTGAGGCCGAGTACCCTCAAATTCAGCCTTAAGCAGGACTTTTGGCCTGAAAGTCAAAGAACATCATTAATCGTTGTTTTTCAGACAAGTTTACGAACCCATTGGCACTTCCTTTTGAAGGAAATTCGAGAGATTATGTTGCTTATAGACATTAGCCCCCTGGTAGGGACAAGCGTACCTTTCTCTGGATGCTCTATGATCCGGGCAATCTCATTTGGCGTAAATTGAAGAAAATCCAGCGACTATATGCCTTATTCTCCTTGTTTTTGCGGATGGCATCTTTGTAACTCATGCGCGTGAAAGCCAAGAACAAAAGGGCATTCTGGCATCGGTCGATATATATGTGGAAGCGATATCTCCTCTATAGAGGACAAGAAATTTTAGGGCAATCGGGCAAAAAGCGCGACGAAAAATGAAGTACTTTCAAGGACTGCCATAGAATGGACAGATGTTCACTAAAGCGGTCATAATTTTGTCATTGGTCCGTGTCGGACCCATAAGTACTCAAACTGCTTTCATGGCGAGCGTGTGAATCAAAAATACTCCCGCTTGCGCGGGAGGCGGAGTACCCTCAAATTCAGCCTTAAGCGGGACTTTTTGGCCTGAAAGTCAAAGAACATCATTAAATCGCTGTTTTTCGGACAAGTTTACGAACCCATTGGCACTTCCTTTTGAAGGAAATTCGAGAGATTATGTTGCTTATAGACATTAGCCCCCTGGTAGGGACAAGCGTACCTTCTGCGGATGCTCTATGATCAAGGCGATCTCATTTGGCCGTAAATTGAAGAAAATCCAGCGACTATATGCCTTATTCTCCTTGTTTTTGCGGATGGCATCTTTGTAACTCATGCGCGTGAAAGCCAAGAACAAAAGGGCATTCTGGCATCGGTCGATATATATGTGGAAGCGATATCTCCTCTATAGAGGACAAGAAATTTTAGGGCAATCGGCAAAAAGCATGCGAGAAAATGAAGTACTTTCAAGGACGCCATAGAATGGACAGATGTTCACTAAAGCGGTCATAATTTTGTCATTGGAGTCCGTGTCGGACCCATAAGTACTCAAACTGCTTTCATGGCGAGCATGCGAATCAAAAATACTCCCGCTTGCGCCGGGAGGCCGGAGTACCCTCAAATTCAGCCTTAAGCAGGACTTTTTGGCCGAAAGTCAAAGAACATCATTAAATCGTTGTTTTTTAGACAAGTTTACGAACCCATTGGCACTTCCTTTTGAAGGAAATTCGAGAGATTATGTTGCTTATAGACATTAGCCCCCTGGTAGGGACAAGCGTACCTTCTGCGGATGCTCTATGATCAGGGCAATCTCATTTGGCGTAAATTGAAGAAAATCCAGCGACTATATGCCTTATTCTCCTTGTTTTTAGCGGATGGCATCTTTGTAACTCATGCGGCGTGAAAGCCAAGAACAAAGGGCATTCTGGCATCGGTCGATATATATGTGGAAGCGATATCTCCTCTATAGAGGACAAGAAATTTTAGAGCAATCGGGCAAAAAGCGCACGAGAAAATGAAGTACTTTCAAGGATTGCCATAGAATGGACAGATGTTCACTAAAGCGGTCATAATTTTGTCATTGGTCCGTGTCGGACCCATAAGTACTCAAACTGCTTTCGGCGAGCGTGCGAATCAAAAATACTCCCGCTTGCGCGGGGAGGCCGGAGTACCCTCAAATTCAGCCTTAAGCGGGACTTTTTGGCCTGAAAGTCAAAGAACATCATTAAATCACTGTTTTTTAAGACAAGTTTACGAACCCATTGGCACTTCCTTTTGAAGGAAATTCGAGAGATTATGTTGCTTATAGACATTAGCCCCCTGGTAGGGACAAAGCGTACCTTCTGCGGATGCTCTATGATCAAGGCGATCTCATTTGGCGTAAATTGAAGAAAATCCAGCGACTATATGCCTTATTCTCCTTGTTTTTGCGGATGGCATCTTTGTAACTCATGCGGCGTGAAAGCCAAGAACAAAAGGGCATTCTGGCATCGGTCGATATATATGTGGAAGCGATATCTCCTCTATAGAGGACAAGAAATTTTAGAGCAATCGGGCAAAAAGCGCGAGAAAATGAAGTACTTTCAAGGACGCCATAGAATGGACGGATGTTCACTAAAGCGGTCATAATTTTGTCATTGGTCCGTGTCGGACCCATAAGTACTCAAACTGCTTTCATGGCGGCGTGTGAATCAAAAATACTCCCGCTTCCGCCGGGAGGCCGGAGTACCCTCAAATTCAGCCTTAAGCAGGACTTTTTGTACGAAAGTCAAAGAACATCATTAATCGTTGTTTTTTGGACAAGTTTACGAACCCATTGGCACTTCCTTTTGAAGGAAATTCGAGAGATTATGTTGCTTATAGACATTAGCCCCCTGGTAGGGACAAGCGTACCTTTCTCGGATGCTCTATGATCAAGGCAATCTCATTTGGCCGTAAATTGAAGAAAATCCAGCGACTATATGCCTTATTCTCCTTGTTTTTGCGGATGGCATCTTTGTAACTCATGCGCGTGAAAGCCAAGAACAAAAGGGCATTCTGGCATCGGTCGATATATATGTGGAAGCGATATCTCCTCTATAGAGGACAAGAAATTTTAGGGCAATCGGGCAAAAAGCGCACGAAAAATGAAGTACTTTCAAGGCGCCATAGAATGGACAGATGTTCACTAAAGCGGTCATAATTTTGTCATTGGTCCGTGTCGGACCCATAAGTACTCAAACTGCTTTCATGGCGAGCGTGCGAATCAAAAATACTCCCGCTTGCGCGGGGAGGCCGGAGTACCCTCAAATTCAGCCTTAAGCGGGACTTTTGGCCACGAAAGTCAAAGAACATCATTAAATCGTTGTTTTTTGGACAAGTTTACGAACCCATTGGCACTTCCTTTTGAAGGAAATTCGAGAGATTATGTTGCTTATAGACATTAGCCCCCTGGTAGGGACAAGCGTACCTTCTGCGGATGCTCTATGATCAAGGCAATCTCATTTGGCCGTAAATTGAAGAAAATCCAGCGACTATATGCCTTATTCTCCTTGTTTTAGCGGATGGCATCTTTGTAACTCATGCGGCGTGAAAGCCAAGAACAAAAGGGCATTCTGGCATCGGTCGATATATATGTGGAAGCGATATCTCCTCTATAGAGGACAAGAAATTTTAGAGCAATCGGGCAAAAAGCATGAGAAAATGAAGTACTTTCAAGGATTGCCATAGAATGGACAGATGTTCACTAAAGCGGTCATAATTTTGTCATTGGTCCGTGTCGGACCCATAAGTACTCAAACTGCTTTCATGGCGGCTCTGAATCAAAAATACTCCCGCTTGCGCCGGGAGGCGGAGTACCCTCAAATTCAGCCTTAAGCAGGACTTTTTGGCCACGAAAGTCAAAGAACATCATTAAATCGTTGTTTTTGGACAAGTTTACGAACCCATTGGCACTTCCTTTTGAAGGAAATTCGAGAGATTATGTTGCTTATAGACATTAGCCCCCTGGTAGGGACAAGCGTACCTTTCTGCGGATGCTCTATGATCAAGGCAATCTCATTTGGCGTAAATTGAAGAAAATCCAGCGACTATATGCCTTATTCTCCTTGTTTTTCGCGGATGGCATCTTTGTAACTCATGCGCGTGAAAGCCAAGAACAAAAGGGCATTCTGGCATCGGTCGATATATATGTGGAAGCGATATCTCCTCTATAGAGGACAAGAAATTTTAGGGCAATCGGGCAAAAAGCGCGCGAGAAAATGAAGTACTTTCAAGGACGCCATAGAATGGACGGATGTTCACTAAAGCGGTCATAATTTTGTCATTGGTCCGTGTCGGACCCATAAGTACTCAAACTGCTTTCATGGCGGCTGCGAATCAAAAATACTCCCGCTTGCGCCAGAGGCCGGAGTACCCTCAAATTCAGCCTTAAGCAGGACTTTTTGGCCACGAAAGTCAAAGAACATCATTAAATCGCTGTTTTTTCGGACAAGTTTACGAACCCATTGGCACTTCCTTTTGAAGGAAATTCGAGAGATTATGTTGCTTATAGACATTAGCCCCTGGTAGGGACAAGCGTACCTTTCTGCGGATGCTCTATGATCAAGGCAATCTCATTTGGCGTAAATTGAAGAAAATCCAGCGACTATATGCCTTATTCTCCTTGTTTTTAGCGGATGGCATCTTTGTAACTCATGCGGCGTGAAAGCCAAGAACAAAAGGGCATTCTGGCATCGGTCGATATATATGTGGAAGCGATATCTCCTCTATAGAGGACAAGAAATTTTAGGGCAATCGGGCAAAAAGCATACGAGAAAATGAAGTACTTTCAAGGACGCCATAGAATGGACGGATGTTCACTAAAGCGGTCATAATTTTGTCATTGGTCCGTGTCGGACCCATAAGTACTCAAACTGCTTTCATGGCGGCGTCTGAATCAAAAAATACTCCCGCTTGCGCGGGGAGGCCGGAGTACCCTCAAATTCAGCCTTAAGCGGGACTTTTTGGCCTGAAAGTCAAAGAACATCATTAAATCATTGTTTTTTTGAGACAAGTTTACGAACCCATTGGCACTTCCTTTTGAAGGAAATTCGAGAGATTATGTTGCTTATAGACATTAGCCCCCTGGTAGGGACAAGCGTACCTTCTGCGGATGCTCTATGATCAAGGCAATCTCATTTGGCGTAAATTGAAGAAAATCCAGCGACTATATGCCTTATTCTCCTTGTTTTAGCGGATGGCATCTTTGTAACTCATGCGGCGTGAAAGCCAAGAACAAAAGGGCATTCTGGCATCGGTCGATATATATGTGGAAGCGATATCTCCTCTATAGAGGACAAGAAATTTTAGAGCAATCGGGCAAAAAGCACGAGAAAATGAAGTACTTTCAAGGACGCCATAGAATGGACGGATGTTCACTAAAGCGGTCATAATTTTGTCATTGGTCCGTGTCGGACCCATAAGTACTCAAACTGCTTTCATGGCGAGTCATGAATCAAAAATACTCCCGCTTGCGCGGGGAGGCCGAGTACCCTCAAATTCAGCCTTAAGCAGGACTTTTTGGCCTGAAAGTCAAAGAACATCATTAAATCGCTGTTTTTTAGACAAGTTTACGAACCCATTGGCACTTCCTTTTGAAGGAAATTCGAGAGATTATGTTGCTTATAGACATTAGCCCCCTGGTAGGGACAAGCGTACCTTCTGCGGATGCTCTATGATCAAGGCAATCTCATTTGGCCGTAAATTGAAGAAAATCCAGCGACTATATGCCTTATTCTCCTTGTTTTAGCGGATGGCATCTTTGTAACTCATGCGGCGTGAAAGCCAAGAACAAAAGGGCATTCTGGCATCGGTCGATATATATGTGGAAGCGATATCTCCTCTATAGAGGACAAGAAATTTTAGAGCAATCGGGCAAAAGCGCGAGAAAATGAAGTACTTTCAAGGCGCCATAGAATGGACGGATGTTCACTAAAGCGGTCATAATTTTGTCATTGGTCCGTGTCGGACCCATAAGTACTCAAACTGCTTTCATGGCGGCGTGAAATCAAAAATACTCCCGCTTGCGCGGGAGGCCGAGTACCCTCAAATTCAGCCTTAAGCGGGACTTTTTGGCCTGAAAGTCAAAGAACATCATTAAATCATTGTTTTTCAGACAAGTTTACGAACCCATTGGCACTTCCTTTTGAAGGAAATTCGAGAGATTATGTTGCTTATAGACATTAGCCCCCTGGTAGGGACAAGCGTACCTTCTGCGGATGCTCTATGATCAAGGCAATCTCATTTGGCGTAAATTGAAGAAAATCCAGCGACTATATGCCTTATTCTCCTTGTTTTTGCGGATGGCATCTTTGTAACTCATGCGGCGTGAAAGCCAAGAACAAAAGGGCATTCTGGCATCGGTCGATATATATGTGGAAGCGATATCTCCTCTATAGAGGACAAGAAATTTTAGGGCAATCGGGCAAAAAGCACGAGAAAATGAAGTACTTTCAAGGCGCCATAGAATGGACAGATGTTCACTAAAGCGGTCATAATTTTGTCATTGGTCCGTGTCGGACCCATAAGTACTCAAACTGCTTTCATGGCGGCCGTGCGAATCAAAAATACTCCCGCTTGCGCGGGAGGCCGAGTACCCTCAAATTCAGCCTTAAGCAGGACTTTTGGCCTGAAAGTCAAAGAACATCATTAAATCACTTTTTTTTCAGACAAGTTTACGAACCCATTGGCACTTCCTTTTGAAGGAAATTCGAGAGATTATGTTGCTTATAGACATTAGCCCCTGGTAGGGACAAGCGTACCTTCTGCGGATGCTCTATGATCAAGGCGATCTCATTTGGCCGTAAATTGAAGAAAATCCAGCGACTATATGCCTTATTCTCCTTGTTTTAGCGCGGATGGCATCTTTGTAACTCATGCGTGTGAAAGCCAAGAACAAAAGGGCATTCTGGCATCGGTCGATATATATGTGGAAGCGATATCTCCTCTATAGAGGACAAGAAATTTTAGAGCAATCGGGCAAAAAGCGCGAGAAAATGAAGTACTTTCAAGGCTGCCATAGAATGGACGGATGTTCACTAAAGCGGTCATAATTTTGTCATTGGTCCGTGTCGGACCCATAAGTACTCAAACTGCTTTCATGGCGTGCGAATCAAAAATACTCCCGCTTGCGCCGGGAGGCCGGAGTACCCTCAAATTCAGCCTTAAGCGGGACTTTTTGGCCTGAAAGTCAAAGAACATCATTAAATCGCTTTTTTTTGGACAAGTTTACGAACCCATTGGCACTTCCTTTTGAAGGAAATTCGAGAGATTATGTTGCTTATAGACATTAGCCCCCTGGTAGGGACAAGCGTACCTTCTGCGGATGCTCTATGATCAAGGCAATCTCATTTGGCCGTAAATTGAAGAAAATCCAGCGACTATATGCCTTATTCTCCTTGTTTTTCGCGGATGGCATCTTTGTAACTCATGCGTGTGAAAGCCAAGAACAAAAGGGCATTCTGGCATCGGTCGATATATATGTGGAAGCGATATCTCCTCTATAGAGGACAAGAAATTTTAGAGCAATCGGGCAAAAAGCGCGAAAAATGAAGTACTTTCAAGGACGCGCCATAGAATGGACGGATGTTCACTAAAGCGGTCATAATTTTGTCATTGGTCCGTGTCGGACCCATAAGTACTCAAACTGCTTTCATGGCGAGCATGAATCAAAAATACTCCCGCTTCCGGGGAGGCCGGAGTACCCTCAAATTCAGCCTTAAGCGGGACTTTTTGGCCTGAAAGTCAAAGAACATCATTAAATCGCTGTTTTTTGGACAAGTTTACGAACCCATTGGCACTTCCTTTTGAAGGAAATTCGAGAGATTATGTTGCTTATAGACATTAGCCCCCTGGTAGGGACAAGCGTACCTTTCTGCGGATGCTCTATGATCAAGGCAATCTCATTTGGCCGTAAATTGAAGAAAATCCAGCGACTATATGCCTTATTCTCCTTGTTTTAGCGGATGGCATCTTTGTAACTCATGCGGCGTGAAAGCCAAGAACAAAAGGGCATTCTGGCATCGGTCGATATATATGTGGAAGCGATATCTCCTCTATAGAGGACAAGAAATTTTAGGCAATCGGGCAAAAAGCGCGCGAAAAATGAAGTACTTTCAAGGATTGCCATAGAATGGACAGATGTTCACTAAAGCGGTCATAATTTTGTCATTGGTCCGTGTCGGACCCATAAGTACTCAAACTGCTCATGGCGGCGTGAAATCAAAAATACTCCCGCTTCCGCTAGGAGGCCGGAGTACCCTCAAATTCAGCCTTAAGCAGGACTTTTTGGCCTGAAAGTCAAAGAACATCATTAATCGCTGTTTTTTGACAAGTTTACGAACCCATTGGCACTTCCTTTTGAAGGAAATTCGAGAGATTATGTTGCTTATAGACATTAGCCCCCTGGTAGGGACAAGCGTACCTTCTGCGGATGCTCTATGATCAAGGCAATCTCATTTGGCCGTAAATTGAAGAAAATCCAGCGACTATATGCCTTATTCTCCTTGTTTTTGCGGATGGCATCTTTGTAACTCATGCGGCGTGAAAGCCAAGAACAAAAGGGCATTCTGGCATCGGTCGATATATATGTGGAAGCGATATCTCCTCTATAGAGGACAAGAAATTTTAGGGCAATCGGCAAAAAAAGCGCGAGAAAATGAAGTACTTTCAAGGACGCCATAGAATGGACGGATGTTCACTAAAGCGGTCATAATTTTGTCATTGGTCCGTGTCGGACCCATAAGTACTCAAACTGCTTTCGCGGCGGCGTGAAATCAAAAATACTCCCGCTTGCGCGGGAGGCCGGATACCCTCAAATTCAGCCTTAAGCAGGACTTTTGGCCTGAAAGTCAAAGAACATCATTAAATCGCTGTTTTTCAGACAAGTTTACGAACCCATTGGCACTTCCTTTTGAAGGAAATTCGAGAGATTATGTTGCTTATAGACATTAGCCCCCTGGTAGGGACAAGCGTACCTTCTGCGGATGCTCTATGATCAAGGCGATCTCATTTGGCCGTAAATTGAAGAAAATCCAGCGACTATATGCCTTATTCTCCTTGTTTTTGCGGATGGCATCTTTGTAACTCATGCGGCGTGAAAGCCAAGAACAAAAGGGCATTCTGGCATCGGTCGATATATATGTGAAGCGATATCTCCTCTATAGAGGACAAGAAATTTTAGGGCAATCGGGCAAAAGCGCACGAGAAAATGAAGTACTTTCAAGGACGCCATAGAATGGACAGATGTTCACTAAAGCGGTCATAATTTTGTCATTGGTCCGTGTCGGACCCATAAGTACTCAAACTGCTCATGGCGGCGGTGTGAATCAAAAATACTCCCGCTTCCGCCAGGGGCCGGAGTACCCTCAAATTCAGCCTTAAGCGGGACTTTTTGGCCACGAAAGTCAAAGAACATCATTAAATCGCTGTTTTTTTGGACAAGTTTACGAACCCATTGGCACTTCCTTTTGAAGGAAATTCGAGAGATTATGTTGCTTATAGACATTAGCCCCCTGGTAGGGACAAGCGTACCTTTCTGCGGATGCTCTATGATCAAGGCAATCTCATTTGGCCGTAAATTGAAGAAAATCCAGCGACTATATGCCTTATTCTCCTTGTTTTAGCGGATGGCATCTTTGTAACTCATGCGCGTGAAAGCCAAGAACAAAAGGGCATTCTGGCATCGGTCGATATATATGTGGAAGCGATATCTCCTCTATAGAGGACAAGAAATTTTAGAGCAATCGGGCAAAAAGCGCACGAGAAAATGAAGTACTTTCAAGGACTGCCATAGAATGGACGGATGTTCACTAAAGCGGTCATAATTTTGTCATTGGTCCGTGTCGGACCCATAAGTACTCAAACTGCTTTCATGGCGGCGTGAATCAAAAATACTCCCGCTTGCGCGGAGGCGGAGTACCCTCAAATTCAGCCTTAAGCAGGACTTTTTGGCCTGAAAGTCAAAGAACATCATTAAATCGCTTTTTTTTGGACAAGTTTACGAACCCATTGGCACTTCCTTTTGAAGGAAATTCGAGAGATTATGTTGCTTATAGACATTAGCCCCCTGGTAGGGACAAGCGTACCTTCTGCGGATGCTCTATGATCAAGGCAATCTCATTTGGCCGTAAATTGAAGAAAATCCAGCGGCTATATGCCTTATTCTCCTTGTTTTAGCGGATGGCATCTTTGTAACTCATGCGGCGTGAAAGCCAAGAACAAAAGGGCATTCTGGCATCGGTCGATATATATGTGGAAGCGATATCTCCTCTATAGAGGACAAGAAATTTTAGGGCAATCGGGCAAAAAGCGCGAGAAAATGAAGTACTTTCAAGGACGCCATAGAATGGACGGATGTTCACTAAAGCGGTCATAATTTTGTCATTGGTCCGTGTCGGACCCATAAGTACTCAAACTGCTTTCATGGCGGTGTGTGCAAATCAAAAATACTCCCGCTTGCGCGGGAGGCCGGAGTACCCTCAAATTCAGCCTTAAGCAGGACTTTTTGTACCACGAAAGTCAAAGAACATCATTAAATCGCTGTTTTTTGGACAAGTTTACGAACCCATTGGCACTTCCTTTTGAAGGAAATTCGAGAGATTATGTTGCTTATAGACATTAGCCCCCTGGTAGGGACAAAGCGTACCTTCTGCGGATGCTCTATGATCAAGGCAATCTCATTTGGCGTAAATTGAAGAAAATCCAGCGACTATATGCCTTATTCTCCTTGTTTTTGCGGATGGCATCTTTGTAACTCATGCGGCGTGAAAGCCAAGAACAAAAGGGCATTCTGGCATCGGTCGATATATATGTGGAAGCGATATCTCCTCTATAGAGGACAAGAAATTTTAGGGCAATCGGGCAAAAAGCGCGAGAAAATGAAGTACTTTCAAGGACGCCATAGAATGGACAGATGTTCACTAAAGCGGTCATAATTTTGTCATTGGTCCGTGTCGGACCCATAAGTACTCAAACTGCTTTCATGGCGAGCGTGAATCAAAAATACTCCCGCTTCCGCCGGAGGCCGGAGTACCCTCAAATTCAGCCTTAAGCAGGACTTTTTGCCACGAAAGTCAAAGAACATCATTAAATCATTGTTTTTCAGACAAGTTTACGAACCCATTGGCACTTCCTTTTGAAGGAAATTCGAGAGATTATGTTGCTTATAGACATTAGCCCCCTGGTAGGGACAAGCGTACCTTCTGCGGATGCTCTATGATCAAGGCAATCTCATTTGGCCGTAAATTGAAGAAAATCCAGCGACTATATGCCTTATTCTCCTTGTTTTAGCGGATGGCATCTTTGTAACTCATGCGGCGTGAAAGCCAAGAACAAAAGGGCATTCTGGCATCGGTCGATATATATGTGGAAGCGATATCTCCTCTATAGAGGACAAGAAATTTTAGGGCAATCGGGCAAAAAGCGCGCGAGAAAATGAAGTACTTTCAAGGACGCCATAGAATGGACGGATGTTCACTAAAGCGGTCATAATTTTGTCATTGGTCCGTGTCGGACCCATAAGTACTCAAACTGCTTTCATGGCGGCATGCGAATCAAAAATACTCCCGCTTGCGCCGGGAGGCCGGAGTACCCTCAAATTCAGCCTTAAGCAGGACTTTTTGCCTGAAAGTCAAAGAACATCATTAAATCGTTGTTTTTCAGACAAGTTTACGAACCCATTGGCACTTCCTTTTGAAGGAAATTCGAGAGATTATGTTGCTTATAGACATTAGCCCCCTGGTAGGGACAAAGCGTACCTTTCTGCGGATGCTCTATGATCAAGGCAATCTCATTTGGCGTAAATTGAAGAAAATCCAGCGACTATATGCCTTATTCTCCTTGTTTTTAGCGGATGGCATCTTTGTAACTCATGCGGCGTGAAAGCCAAGAACAAAAGGGCATTCTGGCATCGGTCGATATATATGTGAAGCGATATCTCCTCTATAGAGGACAAGAAATTTTAGGGCAATCGGGCAAAAGCACGCGAGAAAATGAAGTACTTTCAAGGCGCCATAGAATGGACAGATGTTCACTAAAGCGGTCATAATTTTGTCATTGGTCCGTGTCGGACCCATAAGTACTCAAACTGCTTTCATGGCGGCGTGCGAATCAAAAATACTCCCGCTTGCGCCGGGAGGCCGGAGTACCCTCAAATTCAGCCTTAAGCGGGACTTTTTGGCCTGAAAGTCAAAGAACATCATTAAATCATTGTTTTTTGAGACAAGTTTACGAACCCATTGGCACTTCCTTTTGAAGGAAATTCGAGAGATTATGTTGCTTATAGACATTAGCCCCCTGGTAGGGACAAGCGTACCTTCTGCGGATGCTCTATGATCAAGGCGATCTCATTTGGCGTAAATTGAAGAAAATCCAGCGACTATATGCCTTATTCTCCTTGTTTTTCGCGGATGGCATCTTTGTAACTCATGCGTGAAAGCCAAGAACAAAAGGGCATTCTGGCATCGGTCGATATATATGTGGAAGCGATATCTCCTCTATAGAGGACAAGAAATTTTAGGGCAATCGGGCAAAAAGCGCGAGAAAATGAAGTACTTTCAAGGACGCCATAGAATGGACAGATGTTCACTAAAGCGGTCATAATTTTGTCATTGGTCCGTGTCGGACCCATAAGTACTCAAACTGCTTTCATGGCGTGACATGAAATCAAAAAATACTCCCGCTTGCGCCGGGAGGCCGGAGTACCCTCAAATTCAGCCTTAAGCAGGACTTTTTGGCCTGAAAGTCAAAGAACATCATTAAATCGCTTGTTTTTGAGACAAGTTTACGAACCCATTGGCACTTCCTTTTGAAGGAAATTCGAGAGATTATGTTGCTTATAGACATTAGCCCCCTGGTAGGGACAAGCGTACCTTCTGCGGATGCTCTATGATCAAGGCGATCTCATTTGGCCGTAAATTGAAGAAAATCCAGCGACTATATGCCTTATTCTCCTTGTTTTAGCGGATGGCATCTTTGTAACTCATGCGTGTGAAAGCCAAGAACAAAAGGGCATTCTGGCATCGGTCGATATATATGTGGAAGCGATATCTCCTCTATAGAGGACAAGAAATTTTAGGCAATCGGGCAAAAAGCATGCGAGAAAATGAAGTACTTTCAAGGACGCCATAGAATGGACGGATGTTCACTAAAGCGGTCATAATTTTGTCATTGGTCCGTGTCGGACCCATAAGTACTCAAACTGCTTTCATGGCGGCGTGAATCAAAAATACTCCCGCTTGCGCGGGAGGCCGGAGTACCCTCAAATTCAGCCTTAAGCAGGACTTTTTGGCCACGAAAGTCAAAGAACATCATTAAATCGTTGTTTTTTGACAAGTTTACGAACCCATTGGCACTTCCTTTTGAAGGAAATTCGAGAGATTATGTTGCTTATAGACATTAGCCCCCTGGTAGGGACAAGCGTACCTTTCTGCGGATGCTCTATGATCAAGGCAATCTCATTTGGCGTAAATTGAAGAAAATCCAGCGACTATATGCCTTATTCTCCTTGTTTTTAGCGGATGGCATCTTTGTAACTCATGCGGCGTGAAAGCCAAGAACAAAAGGGCATTCTGGCATCGGTCGATATATATGTGGAAGCGATATCTCCTCTATAGAGGACAAGAAATTTTAGGGCAATCGGGCAAAAAGCGCGAGAAAATGAAGTACTTTCAAGGACGCCATAGAATGGACAGATGTTCACTAAAGCGGTCATAATTTTGTCATTGGTCCGTGTCGGACCCATAAGTACTCAAACTGCTTTCATGGCGTGCAAATCAAAAATACTCCCGCTTGCGCTAGGAGGCCGGAGTACCCTCAAATTCAGCCTTAAGCGGGACTTTTTGGCCGAAAGTCAAAGAACATCATTAATCATTGTTTTTCGGACAAGTTTACGAACCCATTGGCACTTCCTTTTGAAGGAAATTCGAGAGATTATGTTGCTTATAGACATTAGCCCCCTGGTAGGGACAAGCGTACCTTCTGCGGATGCTCTATGATCAAGGCAATCTCATTTGGCCGTAAATTGAAGAAAATCCAGCGACTATATGCCTTATTCTCCTTGTTTTTGCGGATGGCATCTTTGTAACTCATGCGGCGTGAAAGCCAAGAACAAAAGGGCATTCTGGCATCGGTCGATATATATGTGGAAGCGATATCTCCTCTATAGAGGACAAGAAATTTTAGGGCAATCGGGCAAAAAGCGCGAGAAAATGAAGTACTTTCAAGGACGCCATAGAATGGACGGATGTTCACTAAAGCGGTCATAATTTTGTCATTGGTCCGTGTCGGACCCATAAGTACTCAAACTGCTCTCGCGGCGTGCGCGAATCAAAAATACTCCCGCTTGCGCCGGGAGGCCGGAGTACCCTCAAATTCAGCCTTAAGCGGGACTTTTTGGCCTGAAAGTCAAAGAACATCATTAAATCGCTGTTTTTCGGACAAGTTTACGAACCCATTGGCACTTCCTTTTGAAGGAAATTCGAGAGATTATGTTGCTTATAGACATTAGCCCCTGGTAGGGACAAGCGTACCTTCTGCGGATGCTCTATGATCAAGGCAATCTCATTTGGCCGTAAATTGAAGAAAATCCAGCGACTATATGCCTTATTCTCCTTGTTTTTAGCGGATGGCATCTTTGTAACTCATGCGGCGTGAAAGCCAAGAACAAAAGGGCATTCTGGCATCGGTCGATATATATGTGGAAGCGATATCTCCTCTATAGAGGACAAGAAATTTTAGGGCAATCGGGCAAAAAGCGCGCGAAAATGAAGTACTTTCAAGGACGCCATAGAATGGACGATGTTCACTAAAGCGGTCATAATTTTGTCATTGGTCCGTGTCGGACCCATAAGTACTCAAACTGCTTTCATGGCGGCGTGCGAATCAAAAATACTCCCGCTTGCGCCGGAGGCCGGAGTACCCTCAAATTCAGCCTTAAGCGGGACTTTTGGCCGAAAGTCAAAGAACATCATTAAATCGCTGTTTTTCAAACAAGTTTACGAACCCATTGGCACTTCCTTTTGAAGGAAATTCGAGAGATTATGTTGCTTATAGACATTAGCCCCCTGGTAGGGACAAGCGTACCTTCTGCGGATGCTCTATGATCAAGGCGATCTCATTTGGCCGTAAATTGAAGAAAATCCAGCGACTATATGCCTTATTCTCCTTGTTTTAGCGGATGGCATCTTTGTAACTCATGCGGCGTGAAAGCCAAGAACAAAAGGGCATTCTGGCATCGGTCGATATATATGTGGAAGCGATATCTCCTCTATAGAGGACAAGAAATTTTAGGCAATCGGGCAAAAAGCGCGAGAAAATGAAGTACTTTCAAGGACTGCCATAGAATGGACGGATGTTCACTAAAGCGGTCATAATTTTGTCATTGGTCCGTGTCGGACCCATAAGTACTCAAACTGCTTTCGGCGGCAAATGAATCAAAAATACTCCCGCTTGCGCGGGGAGGCCGGAGTACCCTCAAATTCAGCCTTAAGCAGGACTTTTTGGCCTGAAAGTCAAAGAACATCATTAAATCGTTGTTTTTTAGACAAGTTTACGAACCCATTGGCACTTCCTTTTGAAGGAAATTCGAGAGATTATGTTGCTTATAGACATTAGCCCCCTGGTAGGGACAAAGCGTACCTTTCTGGATGCTCTATGATCAGGCAATCTCATTTGGCGTAAATTGAAGAAAATCCAGCGACTATATGCCTTATTCTCCTTGTTTTAGCGGATGGCATCTTTGTAACTCATGCGGCGTGAAAGCCAAGAACAAAAGGGCATTCTGGCATCGGTCGATATATATGTGGAAGCGATATCTCCTCTATAGAGGACAAGAAATTTTAGGGCAATCGGGCAAAAAGCGCGCGAGAAAATGAAGTACTTTCAAGGACGCCATAGAATGGACGGATGTTCACTAAAGCGGTCATAATTTTGTCATTGGTCCGTGTCGGACCCATAAGTACTCAAACTGCTTTCATGGCATGAATCAAAAATACTCCCGCTTGCGCCGGAGGCCGAGTACCCTCAAATTCAGCCTTAAGCAGGACTTTTTGGCCACGAAAGTCAAAGAACATCATTAAATCGCTGTTTTTTGGACAAGTTTACGAACCCATTGGCACTTCCTTTTGAAGGAAATTCGAGAGATTATGTTGCTTATAGACATTAGCCCCCTGGTAGGGACAAGCGTACCTTCTGCGGATGCTCTATGATCAGGGCAATCTCATTTGGCGTAAATTGAAGAAAATCCAGCGACTATATGCCTTATTCTCCTTGTTTTCGCGGATGGCATCTTTGTAACTCATGCGCGTGAAAGCCAAGAACAAAAGGGCATTCTGGCATCGGTCGATATATATGTGGAAGCGATATCTCCTCTATAGAGGACAAGAAATTTTAGGGCAATCGGGCAAAAAGCGCGCGAAAAAATGAAGTACTTTCAAGGACTGCCATAGAATGGACGGATGTTCACTAAAGCGGTCATAATTTTGTCATTGGTCCGTGTCGGACCCATAAGTACTCAAACTGCTTTCATGGCGGCGTGTGAATCAAAAATACTCCCGCTTGCGCGGGAGGCCGAGTACCCTCAAATTCAGCCTTAAGCGGGACTTTTTGGCCTGAAAGTCAAAGAACATCATTAAATCGCTTTTTTTGGACAAGTTTACGAACCCATTGGCACTTCCTTTTGAAGGAAATTCGAGAGATTATGTTGCTTATAGACATTAGCCCCCTGGTAGGGACAAGCGTACCTTTCTGCGGATGCTCTATGATCAAGGCAATCTCATTTGGCCGTAAATTGAAGAAAATCCAGCGACTATATGCCTTATTCTCCTTGTTTTAGCGGATGGCATCTTTGTAACTCATGCGGCGTGAAAGCCAAGAACAAAAGGCATTCTGGCATCGGTCGATATATATGTGGAAGCGATATCTCCTCTATAGAGGACAAGAAATTTTAGGGCAATCGGGCAAAAAGCGCGAGAAAATGAAGTACTTTCAAGGCGCCATAGAATGGACAGATGTTCACTAAAGCGGTCATAATTTTGTCATTGAGTCCGTGTCGGACCCATAAGTACTCAAACTGCTCTCGGCGGCGTGCGAATCAAAAATACTCCCGCTTGCGCCGGGAGGCCGGAGTACCCTCAAATTCAGCCTTAAGCGGGACTTTTTGGCCTGAAAGTCAAAGAACATCATTAAATCGCTGTTTTTTAGACAAGTTTACGAACCCATTGGCACTTCCTTTTGAAGGAAATTCGAGAGATTATGTTGCTTATAGACATTAGCCCCCTGGTAGGGACAAAGCGTACCTTCTGCGGATGCTCTATGATCAAGGCAATCTCATTTGGCGTAAATTGAAGAAAATCCAGCGGACTATATGCCTTATTCTCCTTGTTTTTGCGGATGGCATCTTTGTAACTCATGCGGCGTGAAAGCCAAGAACAAAAGGGCATTCTGGCATCGGTCGATATATATGTGGAAGCGATATCTCCTCTATAGAGGACAAGAAATTTTAGGGCAATCGGGCAAAAAGCGCGCGAGAAAATGAAGTACTTTCAAGGATGCCATAGAATGGACAGATGTTCACTAAAGCGGTCATAATTTTGTCATTGGTCCGTGTCGGACCCATAAGTACTCAAACTGCTCATGGCGGCGTCGAAATCAAAAATACTCCCGCTTGCGCCATGGGAGGCGGAGTACCCTCAAATTCAGCCTTAAGCAGGACTTTTTGGCCTGAAAGTCAAAGAACATCATTAAATCGCTGTTTTTCAGACAAGTTTACGAACCCATTGGCACTTCCTTTTGAAGGAAATTCGAGAGATTATGTTGCTTATAGACATTAGCCCCCTGGTAGGGACAAGCGTACCTTTCTGCGGATGCTCTATGATCAAGGCGATCTCATTTGGCGTAAATTGAAGAAAATCCAGCGACTATATGCCTTATTCTCCTTGTTTTTATTTGGATGGCATCTTTGTAACTCATGCGGCGTGAAAGCCAAGAACAAAAGGGCATTCTGGCATCGGTCGATATATATGTGGAAGCGATATCTCCTCTATAGAGGACAAGAAATTTTAGGGCAATCGGGCAAAAAGCATGCGAAAATGAAGTACTTTCAAGAATGCCATAGAATGGACAGATGTTCACTAAAGCGGTCATAATTTTGTCATTGAGTCCGTGTCGGACCCATAAGTACTCAAACTGCTCATGGCGGCGTGCGAATCAAAAAATACTCCCGCTTCGCCCAGGAGGCCGGAGTACCCTCAAATTCAGCCTTAAGCGGGACTTTTTGGCCTGAAAGTCAAAGAACATCATTAATCATTGTTTTTCGGACAAGTTTACGAACCCATTGGCACTTCCTTTTGAAGGAAATTCGAGAGATTATGTTGCTTATAGACATTAGCCCCCTGGTAGGACAAAGCGTACCTTCTGCGGATGCTCTATGATCAAGGCAATCTCATTTGGCGTAAATTGAAGAAAATCCAAGGACTATATGCCTTATTCTCCTTGTTTTAGGGATGGCATCTTTGTAACTCATGCGGCGTGAAAGCCAAGAACAAAAGGCATTCTGGCATCGGTCGATATATATGTGGAAGCGATATCTCCTCTATAGAGGACAAGAAATTTTAGGGCAATCGGGCAAAAAGCACACGAGAAAATGAAGTACTTTCAAGGACGCCATAGAATGGACAGATGTTCACTAAAGCGGTCATAATTTTGTCATTGGTCCGTGTCGGACCCATAAGTACTCAAACTGCTTTCATGGCGAACACCTTGAATCAAAAATACTCCCGCTTGCGCCGGGAGGCCGAGTACCCTCAAATTCAGCCTTAAGCGGGACTTTTTCCTCTTGAGGCGTGACTTTCGCATATGAGAACATAATTGCTACCTCATACATGGACCTTGCATTTTTCTCGGTACAACCAAGATGACCATGGAGAATCAGGACCAAGGCCAGCATGGAAGAAAGAGCGGAAGAAGAAGAAAGAAAGAAGGCAGCGATGTTTGGAGAAGGCAGGCGGACATCCGGACCGCCCGTCCGGATCATCCGAATCGACGGATCATCCGGACCCTCCCGATCGATCATCCGGGTAATGGCGCCGAAAACAACGAAGCTCCTCGGCGAAGCCGGATCATCCGGGACCCCGCACGGGATCATCGGGCCACCATCCAGATCATCCAGGACCACTTTATTGTGTCTTGCGACTTGGGCTGAGCCCATGTACCCCTTAGCCCCTAGCCTATATAGGACACCTCCTCCTCACTTTGAGACTTAGCATTGGATTAGCTCATATTTGTGTGAGAGCCTTTGCTCATCCTCTGGTTACTTCTCCTCGGAGATCAGGACCTCCGTCCGAGGAAGATATCTCGGCGGATTCAAGACCCTATCTGGGGAAGAACATCAAAGGCCTCCTCTTGGAGATGAGCAGTTCCTTTGTATCCTTACCTAGTTGACTATGTATCTTGTGGATCTCATGTGTGTATGTTGATCTAGCACTTGTGTGATCGATTCCTTGTTGGTTTTGATGATTCTCTCTCGTTTTCCTCGTGTTCCCCTCGGTAGCCCCGTTGTGTTCTTCGATGTTTTCCTCCGTAGGATCCCCTCAACGTGAAAAGATCGGCCAGATTAGGGTTCCACCCTACATCATATGGTATTATCATGAGCCCACGTTGATCACGTTTTTGGAGCCCCTACCCGTGTTTCCTAGCCTTCTTTGCTTGATTTGCGTCCTAAATCAAAATCCCCACAAAAATAGCCCCAATTTTTTTGTGATTTGTTGGTTTGATTATGTTTTGTTGATTTTGATCAGGATTGGATTGCTTGGTTTCAAGTGGATCTAGCATTTTCCCAAGTTTCCCCACCTTCCATCCACGAAATCCGTCAATTTACCCAAATCTAAATTCGCCCAAAATTCATCTCCACGAGCAAATCCAAGCGGTTTGACTTGCCAGATCATCAGGACCTTCTCCGGATCATCCGGACCTCACCGGATCAGTTGGGCGCGGACGTCCGAGATAACCAGCTCAATTTTGAACCGGGTAGCGAACCGGATCATCCAGTTTTCCTCCGGATCATCCGGACGCTATTGGATCATCCGCCCTCCTCCGGATGTCCGGTTAACCTAAGCCCGACACTTGACAGATTTTGTTTTGGTCATAACTAATTCATCACAGTCCGACTTTGGCGTTCTTTAGCTCGTTTTGAACCTATTGACATCCCCTTTCCACAAAAATACCACCAACACCATTTGACACCATCAACTTTTCCGATTTTGGCATCTTTGCCTAGGGCTTCCACCACATCATCCTTATATACCACCACGACTTCATGCCTTAACCCATTCGTTCCCCATAGAATTTGAGGTTGTTTGAGTAGTGACTTGAGTCTCCTAAGGTGTTTGGCTGCTTAGGGATGGTTGCTTCTTCATCAACCACCACCACCACTTCACATAACCTTCCACCACTACCTTAAGCAACCAACAACAATTGTTGTTTGAGCTTGTTGAGTTGTGGCTTGTCTCCTAAGGTGTTTGACTACTTAGGGATGGCAACTTCAACTCAGACTCGTGTATATTACATCATTCCACTTCCGCATTGCCTAGTGACCCACTTCCACCGCTCTTCGCTACCACCATTTGACATTTGTCATTTGAGATTTTGAGTTTGCTGTTTTTTAGTTTCCTAAGGTGTTTGGCTGCCAGGGCAGAGTCTCCATCATCTTAGCATCTACACCAAGAACACCGCCCTCATCATCGCAAAGGGCGGTAACCTCAATGACACCATTGTATATTCCCTTGCAATTTCGTTGTTAACCCTAGCCCATTTTGCGTCACTTACCTCTCGAGACTAGCCATTTGAGTGTAATGGCAAAGTTACTTGTGCACATTAGTGATCCACCATTCCATTGCAAACATACCATATCATCTTGGTATCATATCATCCATTTAATGCCATAATATCGTTCCGCATATACACAATAGCTATCTTGGTTTATGCATTGTCTTGAAGGTGGCCATAGAGAGAAAAAAGCTTTTAAGCAAAAAAAGGCAAAGCAAAACTCGTGAGCAAATGCCATAACATCATACCCCATTGCACATAAGATTGTCAAATCTACATCATATGATATCATGCTTGAGAAACACGGAACCATACATACATAGCATACTTGGGATAGAAAGTTTATCCATTTGCATCTTATAGGTTGTGCACAAGTGTAGGTATCGCCTATTGAGCAATCGTGCTAGCGTCTCTCTTGAGTTGTGCAACACGGCGTTTCCGTGGATTCCACATTTGTGCTCATTCCTTGGTTACCACGACCCATTTATCTATCCGTGTGTGTTTCCGTGTACCTTTCATTGCTATTGGTCCATTTTTTCCTTGAATTTGTGAATCTCTTTCAACATTATTGACTCTTGCTAACATTTTGCATTAAATTTTTGTGCCACTATCCTCCACCGAGCCACTATAAGCCTTATTTGTGTAGGTGTGAGAATTGACAAGGATGGTACCAATAGTGCTATTTCATTGTCCACATTTGAGTGAACTTGATTCATCTTCAACTTTGGTCAAGTACGTTGGTATTAGTTCTTCTCTTTCTCCACTCATATTTGCTAAGTCTTGTGATGGATAGGCAAGGCATTTGCTCGGTCTCACGCAACAAGCGGCGTGAACCACTACATCTCCGAAGTCTATCTTGATCTAGCGACAAGTGCAAAGCGCACAATCAAGATTGCGAGGCGCGTCGAGAACATCTCCATCGACATTCGTCGCCGAACCAAGAAGAAGGACTACATCGACAAGCTTGCCGCACATAAAGAGGGCAACATGCAAGGATGGAGGAGACTAGAGCCTTGATCAAGTCTTCTTCCCTTCATCATCTTCAGGGCGACATTCAAGCCACAAGTCTTGGAGGCCTGAGCGATGCAAGCGTCGTCCTCGTCCACATCTACATGGCAATCATCATCCGTTCACGATCCACATCGTCATGAAGGCCAAGTCACCTCCAAGCAACATGTGCCACGGCGATGACGGGCGACATCTACTCAAGCTCAATCACCAACGCATCATCATCATGAAGATGCTCCACAGCGCCAAATGCACAAGTCCCAACAAGACCTACTTCACGCCAAGTTCAAGCTTCAAGAGCACAAAAGAAGACCCGTGAGGCGACCACCACCAAGGCGGCTTCGGCTACATCAACCACCCGACATCTTCAGAAGTGCTATCAAGCATCTTAGCCTTCGATGTGCGAATCTTCGCCACTTCCCACGCATACCGCCGACTTCACATCAAGTCCAGCGACCACCTACAGTGAGGCGACACTGTGAAGCCCCAAGGAAGATGGCGAGCATGGGAAACTCCCGCCGGTCATGGAGGCAGAGCTGAGGTGCCACATCATATGGGCCTCCCACCAATTGCTGATTTGTTCTTTCGTGAAATTATTAAACTTGCATGGTGTGCCAAATACTATTGTTTCAGATCATGATACTAAATTTCTTAGCCACTTTTGGAGATGTTTATGGGCTAAGTTGGGGACTAAACTGCTTTTTAGTACTACTTGTCACCCCAAACTGATGGACAAACTGAAGTAGTCAATAGAACATTGTCTACTATGCTTAGGGCTGTTCTAAAGAATAATAAGAAAATGTGGGAGGAATGCTTGCCTCATATTGAATTTGCTTATAATCGTTCATTGCATTCTACTATTAAGATGTGCCCTTTTGAAGTTGTGTATGGTTTCCTACCTCGTGCACCTATTGATTTGTTGCCTCTTCCATCTTGGAGAAGGTTAATTTTGATGCTAAAGAGCGTGCTGAATTGATTTTAAAATGCATGAGTTAACTAAGGAAAACATTGGCGTATGAATGCTAAATATAAACTTCTGGAGATAAGGGTAGAAAACATGTTGTGTTTGCACTGGAGATCTTGTTTGGTTACATTTGCGTAAGGATAGATTTCTGATTTGCATAAATCAAAGCTAATGCCACATCTGCTGGTCCCTTTAAGGTGTTGGAGAAAGTAAATGATAATGCATATAAACTTGAGCTGCTGCAGATTTTGGGGTTAGTCCCACTTTTAACATTGCAGATTTGAAGCCATATTTGGGTGAGGAAGATGAACTTCCGTCGAGGGCGACTTCATTTCAAGAAGGGAGGATGATGAGGACATCAATACCATTGTTACACCCACAGCCCTGCTGCTATACATCTTGGACCAATTACTAGAGCTCGCATCCAACTAAATTACCGGTACTTTCGTTTCTTGGTAATGATTCTAATGTTCATGAGAATATGATGCCTAAATTGGATACATTTGTTTTGCTTACAAATGAAGGGCCTAGCTTGGAGAAGGATGAACATTGGAGCAAGAACAAGCATGGAGATGATGGCATGCAAGAGGGACAAGAATGGAGTTACAAGTGATGATTTCAGGACTTTGAAGCCACCATAATGAGTACATGAAGCCTGGACGAAATATACAAGATGCCACTTCATAAATTTCGTCCAGAGGCTATTCTAGGTCTTCGTCACCTTATTATTGGGCCAGGCCCATGTAATTTCGAAATACATTAGTATAGGCTATTTTTAGAGTCCGTATGTGTGGGGAAACAAGAGATAGGGTTAGTTTGGACCCCTCCACCAAGGGCCACGAAATTCACCCCTCTTCCTCCATATATACAGCCCTTAGGGCACCGTTGAGACTTTGGGTTTTGTTTAGATTAAAGTTCGCCATAGCTGCAACTTGGCGTGCCGTTTGTGTTCAACGACGGGACAAAGGCGTCACAGAACCCCACCTTGATCAATAAAGCTTTCATCTTATATTCGCAATATCCAGTTGCAATCTCAGTTTCTTGCTTGTTCTTCGTTTGCTCGCGAAACAGACCTTCGTGGTCGGAGTTGATCGTGCTCGGCGTGGTCAATAACCTCTCGGAGTTGGTTTAGCGATTGCTAAGGCGCGACGTCCTCGCACGTTCGTAGTCGGATCGTGAAAGTCGACTTCCACCAAAGCAAAATCCACCATCTCATCGAAAGACGGGACACCTTTGCCTCTATCAAAAAGCGCACGAGAAAATGAAGTACTTTCAAGGACTGCCATAGAATGGACAGATGTTCACTAAAACGGTCATAATTTTGTCATTCGGACTCCATGTCGGACCCATAAGTACTCAAACTGCTCGCGGCGAGCGCCTGAATCCAAAAAATACTCCACGCTTCTGCCATGAGGCCCGGAGTACCCTCAAATTCAACCTTAAGCAGGACTATTTGGCCCTGAAAGTAAAAGAACATCATTAAATCGCTGTTTTTTGGACAAGTTTACGAACCCATTGGCACTTCCTTTTGAAGGAAATTGAGAGATTATGTTGCTTATAGACATTAGCCCCCGGTAGGGACAAACATACCTTCTGCGGATGCTCATGATCCGGGCAATCTCATTTGACCGTAAATTGAAGAAAATCTAGCGGCTATATGCCTTATTCTCCTTGTTTTCACCGGATGGCATGCTGTAACTCATGCGCGTGAAAGCCAAGAACAAAAGGGCATTCTTGGCATCGGTTAATATATATGTGGAAACGATATCTCCTCTATAGAGGACAAGAAATTTTGGGGCAATCAGGCAAAAATTGCACGAGAATAATAAGTACTTTCAAGGACTGCCATAGAATGGACAGATGTTCACTAAAACGGTCATAAATTTGTCATTCGGAGTCCGTGTCGGACCCATAAGTACTCAAACTGCTCGCGGCGAGCGCGCGACTCCAAAAAATACTCCCCGCTTGCGCCAAGAGGCCCGGAGTAACCTCAAATTCTACCTTAAGCAGGACTTTTTGGCCCTGAAAGTCAAAGAACATTATTCATCGCTGTTTTTCAGACAAGTTTCTGAACCCATTGGCACTTCCTTTTGAAGGAAATTCTAGAGATTATGTTGCTTATGGACATTAGCCCCCCTGGTAAGGACAATCGTACCTTTCTACAGATGCTCTATGGTCAAGCGATCTCATTTGGTCAGTAAATTGAAGAAAATCGGCTGACTATATGCCTTATTCTCCTTGTTTTCACCGGATGGCATGTTGTAACTCATGCGTGAAAGCCAAGAACAAAAGGGCATTCTGGCATCGTTCAATATATATCTGGAAATGATATCTCCTCTATAGAGGACAAGAAATTTTAGGGCAATCAGGCAAAAGCGCGCGAAAAATAAGTACTTTCAAGGATGCTATAGAATGGACGGATGTTCACTAAAAGCGGTCATAATTTTATCATTCGAGTCCGTGTCGGACCCATAAGTACTCAAACTGCTTTCGTGGCGGCGCGCGAATCGAAACAATACTCGCTTGCGCCCGGAGGCCAGTACCCTCAATTTCAGCCATAAGCGGGACTTTTGGCCTGAAAGTCAAAGTACATCATTCGTCATTGTTTTTGAGACAAGTTTGAACCCATTGGCACTTCCTTTTGAAGAAATTCGAGAGATTATGTTGC
This sequence comes from Aegilops speltoides, assembly GCA_021437245.1. Classification (NCBI taxonomy): domain Eukaryota; kingdom Viridiplantae; phylum Streptophyta; class Magnoliopsida; order Poales; family Poaceae; genus Aegilops; species Aegilops speltoides. The sequence goes on along the minus strand of JAHHZJ010002850.1, from coordinate 70,430 downwards.
TTATAGACATTAGCCCCCTCGTAGGGACAAGCGTGAGTTCTCTGATGCTCTATGATCCGGAAATCTCATTTGGCCGTAAATTGAAGCAAATCTAGCGGCTATTGCCTTATTCTCCTTGGTTTAGCGGATGGCATCTGTAACTCATGGCGTGCAAGCCAAGAACAAAAGGGCATTCTGGCATCGGTCGATATATATGTAAGCGTTATCTCCTCTATAGAGGACAAGAAATTTTGGGGCAATCCGGCAAAAAGCGCACGAGAAAATGAAGTACTTTCAAGGACTGCCATAGAATGAACAGATGTTCACTAAAACGGTCATAATTTCGTCATTCGGATTCCATGTCAGACCGATAAGTACTCAAACTGCTCGCGGCGAGCGCGTGAATCCAAAAAATATTCCATGCTTCCGCCATGAGGCCCGGAGTACCCTCAAATTCAACCTTAAGCAGGACTATTTGGCCCTGAAAGTAAAAGAACATCATTCATCGCTGTTTTTCAGACAAGTTTCTGAACCCATTGGCACTTCCTTTTGAAGGAAATTCGAGAGATTATGTTGCTTATAGACATTAGCCCCCCTGGTAGGGACAAACATACCTTTCTGCAGATGCTCTGTGATCCGGGCAATGTCATTTGACCGTAAATTGAAGAAAATCTAGCGGCTATATGCCTTATTCTCCTTGTTTTCACCGGATGGCATGCTGTAACTCATGCGCGTGAAAGCCAAGAACAAAAGGGCATTCTTGGCATCGGTCAATATATATGTGGAAACGATATCTCCTCTATAGAGGACAAGAAATTTTGGGGTAATCAGGCAAAAAGCGCACGAGAAAAATAAGTACTTTCAAGGCGCCATAGAATGGACAGATGTTCACTAAAGCGATCATAATTTTGTCATTGGTCGTGTCGGACCCATAAGTACTCAAGCTGCTTTCGCTGGCGAAGCACGCGAATCAAAAATACTCCCGCTTGCGCCAAGAGGCCGGTACCCTCAAATTCAGCCTTAAGCAGGACTTTTTGGCCTGAAAGTCAAAGAACATCATTAAGTCATTGTGTTTTGAGACAAATTTACGAACCCATTGTGATAGAGCGAGGTGTCCCGTCTTTCGATGAGATGGTGGATTTCGCTTTGGTGGAAATCGACTTTGACGATCCGACTACTGGCGTCGCGAGGGCGTCAGCATTATGTCGCTAAACCAACTCCGAGAGGTTATTGACCACGCCGAACACGATCAACGACCACGAGGTCTATTTCTGCGAGCAAGCGAAGAACAAGCAAGCGAGATTGCAATCTGGATATTGCGAATATAAGATGAAAGCTTTATTGATCAAGGTGGGGTTACTGTGGCCTTTGTGCAGTCGTTGAACACAAGCGAATCACGAGAGTTGCAGCTATGGCGAACTTTTGATCTAAACAAAACCCAAAGTCTAAGCGGTGCCCTAAGGGCTGTATATATGGAGGAAGAGGGAAGAATTTCGTGGCCCTTGGTGGAGGTCCAAACTAACCCTATCTCTTGTTTCCCACACATACGGACTCTAAAAATAGCCTATACTAATGTATTTCGAAATTACATGGGCTGGCCCAATAATAAGGTGTGTGACACCTAGAATAGCCTCTGGACGAAATTTATGAAGTGGCATCTTGTATATTTCGTCCAAGGCTTCATGCACTCATTATGGTGGCTTCAAAGTCTGAAATCTTCACTTGTAACTCCATTCTTGTCCCCTTTGCGCATGCCATCATCTCCATGCTTGTTCTTGCTCCAATGTTCATCCTTCTCCAAGCTAGGCCCTTCATTTGTAAGCAAAACAAATGTATCCAATTTAAGCGACATCATATTCTCATGAACATTAGAATCATTACCAAGCGAAAGTACACAGTAATTTAGTTGGCGTCTTGTGAGCTCTAGTAATTGGTCCAGTATGTATAGCAGCAGGGGCTGTGGGTGTAACAATGGTATTGATGTCCTCATCACATTGACACTTCCTTTTGAAGGAAATTCGAGAGATTATGTTGCTTATGGACATTAGCCCCCCTGGTAAGGACAAACGTACCTTTCTACAGATGCTCTATGATCCGGGCAATCTCATTTGGTCGTAAATTGAAGAAAATCCAGCGGCTATATGCCTTATTCTCCTTGTTTTCACCGGATGGCATGTTGTAACTCATGCGCGTGAAAGCCAAGAACAAAAGGGCATTCCTTGCATCGGTCAATATATATGTGGAAACGATATCGCCTCTATAGAGGACAAGAAATTTTGGGGCAATCAAGCAAAAAGCACACGAGAAAATGAAGTACTTTCAAGGACTGCCATAGAATGGACAGATATTCACTAAAACGGTCATAATTTTGTCATTCGGAGTCCGTGTCAGACCCATAAGTACTCAAACTGCTCGCAGCGAGCACGCGAATCCAAAAGATACTCCCCACTTGCGCCAGGAGGCCCGGAGTACCCTCAAATTCAGCCTTAAGGACGACGTTTTGTACTGAAGTCAAAGAACATCATTAAATCGCTATTTTTTTGGACAAGTTTACGAACCCATTGGCACTTCCTTTTCAAGGAAACTTCGAGAGATTATGTTGCTTATAGACATTAGCCCCTGGTAGGGACAAACATACCTTCTGCAGATGCTCTATGATCAAGGGCAATCTCATTTGGCCGTATATTGAAGAAAATCAAGCGACTATATGCCTTATTCTCCTTGTTTTTAAATCGGATGGCATCTTGTAACTCATGCACGTGAAAGCCAAGAACAAAGGGCATTCTGGCATGGTCGATATATATCTTGAAATGATATCTCCTCTATAGAGGACAAGAAATTTTGGGGCAATCAGGAAAAAGCGCACGAGAAAATAAGTACTTTCAAGGACTGCTATAGAATGGACAGATGTTCACTAAAACGGTTATAATTTTATCATTCAGAGTCCATGTCGGACCCATAAGTACTCAAACTGCTCGCGGCGAGCGCGCGAATCGAAACAATACACCCCGCTTGCGCCAGGAGGCCAGGAGTACCCTCAATTTCAGCCATAAGCAGGACTTTTTGGCCCTGAAAGTCAAAGTACATCATTCATCGCTGTTTTTCAAACAAGTTTCTGAACCCATTGGCACTTCCTTTTGAAGGAAATTCGAGAGATTATGTTGCTTATTGATATTAGCCCCCCTAGTAGGGACAAACTTACCTTTCTACAGATGCTCTATGATCCGGGCAATCTCATCTGGCCGTAAATTGAAGAAAATCCAGCGGCTATATGCCTTATTCTCCTTGTTTTCACGGGTGGCATCTTTGTAACTCATGCGCGTGAAAGCCAAGAACAAAAGGGCATTCTGGCATCGGTCAATATATATGTGGAAGCGATATCTCCTCTATAGAGGACAAGAGATTTTGGGGCAATCAAGCAAAAGCGCATCGAAAATGAAGTACTTTCAAGGACGCCATAGAATGGACAGATGTTCACTAAAGCGGTCATAATTTTGTCATTGGTCCGTGTCGGACCCATAAGTACTCAAACAGCTCATGACAAGCGCCGAATCAAAACATGCTCCCCACTTGCGCCGGAGGCCGGAGTACCCTCAAATTCAGCCTTAAGCAGGACTTTTTGTACGAAAGTCAAAGAACATCATTAAATCATTGTTTTTCAGACAAATTTCTGAACCCATTGGCACTTCCTTTTGAAGGAAATTCGAGAGATTATGTTGCTTATAGACATTAGCCCCTGGTAGGGACAAACGAACCTTTCTGCAGATGGCAATCTCATTTGGCCGTAAATTGAAGAAAATCCAGCGGCCATATGCCTTATTCTCCTTGTTTTGCGCATGGCATCTTTTGTAACTCATGCGGCGTGAAAGCCAAGAACAAAAGGGCATTCACAGCATCGGTGAATATATATGTGAAGCGATATCTCCTCTATAGAGGACAAGAAATTTTGGGGCAATCCGGCAAAAAGCGCACGAGAAAATGAAGTACTTTCAAAGACTGCCATAGAAAGGATAGATGTTCACTAAAATGGTCATAATTTTGTCATTCGGGGTCCGTGTCGGACCCATAATTACTCAAACTGCTCGCGGCGAGCGTGTGAATCCAAAAAATATTCCCTGCTTGCGCCAGGAGGCCCGGAGTACCCTCAAATTCTGCCTTAAGCAGGACTTTTTGGCCCTGAAAGTCAAAGAATATCATTCATCGCTGTTTTATAGACAAGTTTCTTAACCCATTGGCACTTCCTTTTGAAGCAAATTTGAGAAATTATGTTGCTTATACACATTATCCCCCCTAGTTGGCACAAACGTTAGTTCTGCAGATGCTCTATGATCCCGGAAATCTCATTTGGCCGTAAATTGAAAAAATCTAGCGGCTATATGCCTTATTCTCCTTGTTTTCGCCGGATGGCATGCTGTAACTCATGCGCGTGAAAGCCAAGAACAAAAGGGCATTCCTGGCATCGGTCAATATATATGTGGAAACGTTATCTCCTCAATATTGGACAAGAAATTTTGGGGCAATCAGGCACAAAGCGCACGAGAAAATGAAGTACTTTCAAGGACTGCCATAGAATGGATAGATGTTCACTAAAACGGTCATAATTTTTTCATTCAGACTCCATGTCAGACACATAAGTACTCAAACTGCTAGTGGTGAGCACGCGAATCCAAAAAATAGTCCACGCTTCCGCCAGGAGGCCCAGAGTACCCTCAAATTCAGCCTTAAGCAGGACTATTTGGCCGAAAGTCAAAGAACATCATTAAATCATTGTTTTTCACACAGTTTAGAACCCATTGGCACTTCCTTTTGAAGGAAATTGAGAGATTATGTTTCTCATAGGCATTAGGCCCCTGGTAGGGACAAACATACCTTCTGCGGATGCTCTATGATCCGGGCAATCTCATTTGGCCGTAAATTGAAGAAAATCTAAGCGGCTATATGCCTTATTCTCCTTGTTTTCGCCATTATGGCATCTGTAACTCATGCGGCGTGAAAGCCAAGAACAAAAGGGCATTCACTGCATCGGTCAATATATATCGCGAAGCGATATCTCCTCTATAGAGGACAAGAAATTTTAGGGCAATCGAAAAGCAGCTAGAAAATTAAGTACTTTCAAGGACTGCCATAGAATTGACAGATGTTCACTAAAGCGGTCATAATTTTGTCATTGAGTCCGTGTCGGACCCATAAGTACTCAACTTCTCACGGTGGCGCCGAATCAAAAATACCCCACTTGCGCCGGAGGCCGGAGTACCATCAAATTCAGCCTTAAGCGGGACTTTTGGCCTGAAAGTCAAAGAACATCATTCGTTGCTGTTTTTAGACAAGTTTACGAACCCATTGGCACTTCCTTTTGAAGGAAATTAGAGATTATGTTGCTTATAGACATTAGCCTGGTAGGGACAAAGCGTACCTTTACGGAGATGCTCTATTATCAAGGCGATCTCATTTGGCCGTAAATTGAAGAAAATCCAGCGACTATATGCCTTATTCTCCTTGTTTTATTTGCATGGCATCTTTAACTCACGCGTGAAATCCAAGAACAAAAGGGCATTCCTGGCATCGGTTAATATATATGTGGAAGCGATATCTCCTCTATAGAGGTCAAGAAATTTTAGGCAATCGGGAAAAAGCGCGAGAAAATGAAGTACTTTCAAGGACTGCCATAGAATGGACAGATGTTCACTAAAAGCGGTCATAATTTTGTCATTCGGACTCCATGTCGGACACATAAATACTCAAACTGCTCATGGCGAACGCATAAATCAAAAAATACTCACGCTTCCTAGGAAGTCGAAAATACCCTCAAATTCAGCCTTAAGCGGGACTATTTGGCCTGAAAGTTAAAGAACATCATTAAATCATTTGTTTTTCGGACAAGTTTCTGAACCCATTGGCACTTCCTTTTGAACGAAATTCGAGAGATTATGTTGCTTATAGACATTAGCCCACTTGGTAGGTACAAACGTAGGTTCTGCAGATGCTCTATGATCCGAGCAATCTCATTTGACCGTAAATTGAATAAAATCTAGCGGCTATATACCTTATTCTCCTTGTTTTCGCCGGATGGCATGCTGTAACTAATGCGCGTGAAAGCCAAGAACAAAAGGGAATTCCTGGCATCGGTTAATATATATGTGGAAAGGTTTTCTCCTCTATAGTGGACAAGAAATTTTGGGGCAATCAGGCAAAAAGCGCACGAGAAAATGAAGTACTTTCAAGGACTGGCATAGAATGGACACATGTTCACTAAAATGGTCATAATTTTGTCATTCAGACTCCATGTTGGACACATAAGTACTCAAACTGCTCGCGGCGAGCGTGCGAGTCCAAAAAATACTCCACGCTTCCACCAGGAGGCCCGGAGTACCCTCAAATTCAGCCTTAACCAGGACTATTTGGCCCTGAAAGTCAAAGAACATCATTCGTCGCTGTTTTTCAGACAAGTTTCTGAACCCATTGGCACTTCCTTTTGAAGGAAATTCGACAGATTATGTTGCTCATAGACAGTAGGCCCCCTGGTAGGGACAAATATACCTTTCTGTAGATGCTCTATGATCCGGGCAATCTCATTTGGCCGTAAATTGAAGAAAATCTAGCGGCTATATGCCTTATTCTCCTTGTTTTCGCCGTATGGCATCTTTGTAACTCATGCGGCGTGAAAGCCAAGAACAAAAGGGCATTCACGGCATCGGTCAATATATATCTGAAATGATATCTCCTCTATAGAGGACAAGAAATTTTGGGGCAATCAAGCAAAAAGCGCACAAGAAAATGAAGTACTTTCAAGGACTGCCACAGAATGGACAGATGTTCACTAAAACGGTTATCATTCCGAGTCCGTGTCAGACCCATAAGTACTCAAACTGCTCACGGCCAGCACGCGAATCCAAAAAACACTCCTCGCTTGTGCCAGGGGGCCCGGAGTACCCTCAAATTCAGCCTTAAGCAGGACTTTTTGGCCCTGAAGGTCTAAGAACATCATTAAATCATTTGTTTTGAGACAAGTTTACGAACCCATTGGCACTTCCTTTTGAAGGAAATTCGAGAGATTATGTTGCTTATAGACATTAGCCCCTGGTAGGGACAAACGTACCTTTCTGCAGATGCTCTATGATTGAGGCAATATCATTTGGCGTAAATTGAAGAAAATCCAGCTATATGCCTTATTCTCCTTGTTTTTCGCGGATGGCATGTTTGTAACTCACGCTGCGTGAAAGCCAAGAAAAAGGGCATTCCTGGCATCGGTCAATATATATGTGAAGCGATATCTCCTCTATAGAGGACAAAAATTTTAGGGCAATCGGCAAAAGCGCACGAAAATGAAGTACTTTCAAGGACTGCCATAGAATGGACAAATGTTCACTAAAGCGGTCGTAATTTTGTCATTGGTCGTGTCGGACCCATAAGTACTCAAACTACTCATGGCGGCGTGAATCAAAAATACTCCCGCTTGCGCGGAGGCCGGAGTACCCTCAAATTCAGCCTTAAGCGGGACTTTTGGCCACGAAAGTCAAAGAACATCATTAAATCATTGTTTTATAGACAAGTTTACGAACCCATTGGCACTTCCTTTTGAAGGAAATTCGAGACATTATGTTGCTTATAGACATTCCCCGGTAGGGACAAACGTGGTTCTGCGGATGCTCTATGATCCGGAAATCTCATTTGGCGAAATTGAAGAAAATCTAGCGCCTATATGCCTTATTCTCCTTGTTTTCACGGATGGCATCTTTGTATCTCATCTTGCGTGAAAGCCAAGAACAAAATGGCATTCTGGCATCGGTCAATATATATGTGGAAGCGTTATCTCCTCTATAGAGGACAAGAAATTCTAGAGCAATCGGTGCGAAAGCGCGAGAAAATGAAGTACTTTCAAGGACGCCATAGAATGGACATGTTCACTAAAGCGGTCATAATTTTTCATTGGTCCGTGTGGGACCCATAAGTACTCAAACTACTCATCGCGCGCGTGAATCAAAAATACTCCCGCTTGCGCCGGAGGCCACAGTACCCTCAAATTCAGCCTTAAGCAGGACTTTTGTACGAAAGTCAAAGAACATCATTAAATCCTCACATTTTATAGACAAGTTTCTAAACCCATTGGCACTTCCTTTTGAAGGAAATTCGAGGGATTATGTTGCTTATAGACATTAGCCCCCCTGGTAGGGACAAACGTAGGTTCTGCAGATGCTCTATGATCCGGGAAATCTCATTTGGCCGTAAGTTGAAGAAAATCTAGCGGCTATATGCCTTATTCTCCTTGTTTTCGCCGGATGGCATGCTGTAACCTATGCACGTGAAAGCCAAGAACAAAAGGGCATTCTTGGCATCGGTCAATCTATATGTGGAAACGATATCTCCTCTATAGAGGACAAGAAATTTTGGGGCAATCAGGCAAAAAGCGCATGAGAAAATTAAGTACTTTCAAGGACTGCCATAGAATGGACAAATGTTCACTAAAACGGTCATAATTTTGTCATTCGGAGTCCGTGTCGGACCCATAAGTACTCAAACTGCTCGGGGCGAGCATGTGAATCCATAAAATTCTCCCCGCTTGCGCCGGTAGGCCTGGAGTACCCTCAAATTAAGCCTTATGCAGGACTTTTTGTCCCTAAAAGTCAAAGAATATCATTCGTCGTTGTTTTTCAAAATAGTTTCTGAACCCATTGGCACTTCCTTTTGAAGGAAATTCGAGATATTATGTTGCTTATAGACATTATCCCCCCTGGTAGGGACAAACGTACCTTTCTATAGATGCTCTATGATCCGGGCAATCTCATTTGGCCGTAAATTGAAGAGAATCCAGCGGCTATATGCCTTATTCTCCTTGTTTTGGCGGATGGCATCTTTGTAACTCATGCGGCGTGAAAGCCAAGAACAAAAGGGCATTCTGGCATCGGTCGATATATATGTGAAGCGTTATCTCCTCTATAGAGGACAAGAAATGTTAGGCGATCGGTCAAAAGCGCGAGAAAATGAAGTACTTTCAAGGACTGCCATAGAATGGACAGGATGTTCACTAAAGCGGTCATAATTTTGTCATTCGTCATGTCGGACCCATAAGTACTCAAACTGCTCACGGCGAGCGCGCGAATCCAAAAAATACTCCACGCTTCCGCCAGGAGGACCGGAGTACCCTCAAATTCAGCCTTAAGCAGGACTATTTAGCCCTAAAAGTGATGCGGAGCATCCCACGTTCATCCCCATGTACACTCCTACTACTCTCCAAGCCCCAAGGATACATAAGATGAGACCTCGACTATGCGCCATTGGACACAAGGTGAATTCACTCCTCTTTGAACCGTCACTTTTCGCATATGAGACACGGCTACTACCTCATGCATGGACCTTGCATAAACTCAGGTACAACCAAGATGACCATGGAGAATCCAAGGATCGAGGCCAAGCCTGGAAGAGGAGGAGGAAGAAGAAGGCAGGCTGGCTGTCTTTGAGCCGGGCGGACATCCGGACATTGTCCGGATCATCAAGCCAGCCGGATCATCCGGACTCCGTCTGGATCGTCCAAGATAACTGCGTCGAAGACACCGAAGGCTTCTGCGAAGCCGGATCATCCGGGACTCCGTCCGGATTAGTCTGACCATCTCGGGCCGGCCTGTCGGCCCACCGGCCCGACCCTAAAATCCGGGCCTAGGCCCGATGGGCTTGCCCATGGGCGGGCTTGGGCTGAGTTTTGAGCCCACCGATGGGGCACGGACGGGCTTGGGCTTGCATATTGGCATTTTAAGGAAGAGGCCCGGCCCACGGCCCTAAGCCCTAAGGGCTTTTTAGGGCTTTTTACCAGATGGGCCGGGCTTGGGCTTGAAAAGTAGGCCCAGTGATAGGGCTTGGGAGGGCCTGGGCCTTAGTTTTCAGCAGTGGGCTTTTTTAGGCCCGGCCCAAGCCCGGCCCGGCCCGGCCCATGACCAGATATAGTCCGGATCATCCGGACCCTGACGCCCGGATCATCCGGGACCCCGTCCGGATCATCCGGCCAGCGCCTGTGTGCGCGTGTTGGGCTAAGCCCATGTACCCCTTCGCCCCCAAGTCTATAAATAGGACCCCCTCTCCTCACTTTTAGACTTAGCATTGGATTAGCTCATATTTGTGTGAGAGCCTTTGCTCATCCACTCGCTTACTTCTCCTCGGAGATCAGGACCTCGACGGAGAAGATCCCCCAGCGGATTCAAGACCCCTATCTAGGGAAGAACATCAAGGCCTCCTCTTGGAGATGAACGGTTCCTTTGTATCCTTACCTTAGTTGACTTTGTATCTTGTGGATCTCTTATGTGTGTGGTGATCTAGCGCTTGTGTGATCGATTCCTTGTTGGTTGAGTGATTCTCTCTCGTTTTCCCCGTGTTTCCCCTTGTGCTTCCGCGTGTTCTTCGTGAGTCCCCCGTAGGATCCACTCCAAACGTGAAAGATCGACGCTATAGTGTTCCACCCTACATCATATGGTATCATGAGCCACGTTGATCACGTTTTTGGAGCCCCTACCCCTCTTTTTCTAGCTTGATTTTGTTGATTTCGTCCTAAATCCGAAAATCCCCACCAAAAAATAGCCCCAATTTTTTTTGTGATTTGTTGGTTTGATGATGTTTTGTTGATTTTGATCCGTGGATTTGCTTGGTTTCAAGTGGATCTAGCTTTCCCCCAAGTTTCCCCACCTTCCATCCACGAAATCCCTCAAATTTTGCCCCGAAAATCATCCATTTCCGCCCAAAAATTCGTCCCCGAGAGCAAAACCCGAGCAGTTTGACCTGCCCGGATCATCCGGAAGAGCTCCCGGATCATCTAGATCTACCCGGATCAGCTGGACCATCTCCCGGATGTCCGGACGCCCCTACGACAATCCGGTTGTGAACCCGGATCATCCGGACCTACTCCCGGATGTCAGGTAACCCCTGACTCTTGACTTCGGCTGAATTCTTGTTTTGACCATAACTAATTCATCCAGTCCGATTTGGCGTTCTTTAGCTCGTTTTGAAGCTCTTGACATCCCCATCCCACAAAAATACCACCAACATCATTTGACTCCATCATATTTTCTGAAATTTGGCAAGTTTGCCTAGGCCCTCCACCATATCATCCGCATTACCACCACCCTTCCAACCTAACCCATTTTGTTCCCCATTGCATGTGGTTGCTTGAGTAGTGATTCACGTCTCCTAAGGTGTTTCGGCTACTTAGGGACGGTTGCTTCTTCTTCAACCACCACCACCACTTCCACATAACCTTGCCCACCATACACTTCCGACAACCAAACTTAACCCAATTTTATTTGAGCTTGCTTGAGTTGTAGCTTGTGTCTCCTAAGGTGTTTCGGCTACTTTGGGATGGCAAATTCAACTCCGACTCGTGTATAGCCCATCATTCCACTTCCACATTGCCTAGTGCAACACCACCACCGCTTTCCGCTACCACCATTTGACATTTGTCATTTGAGATTTTGAGTTTGCGGTTTTTCCGTTCCCTAAGGTGTTTCGGCTACTTAGGGACGAGTCTCCATCATCTTGGTATCTACACCAAGAACACCGCCACTCATCATGGCAAAGCACGGTAACCTCGACGACACCTTTGTATATCCCCTTGCAAATTGCATTGTTAACCCCTAGCCCATTTTGCGTCACTTACCTATCGAGACTAGCCATTTGAGTATTGCCGGCAACGTTACTTGTGCACATTAGTGATCATATCTTCCATTGCATACATACCATATCATATTGGTATCATATCATCCATTGTGCCTCAAGTTTGTTCCCGCATATACACAATTGCTATCTTGGTTTGTGCATTGTGCAAAAGTGGCCATAGAAAAAAAAAGAGAAAAAGCTTTTAAGCAAAAAGAGAGCAAAGAGCTCGTGAGCAAGTGACATAGCATCATACCCCATTGCACATAAGAGCCATACCAAAATCTACATCATATGATATCATGCTTGAGAGAAACACCAGGAACCATACATACATAGCATACTTGGGATAGAAAGAATATCCATTTTGCATCTTATAGGTTGTGCACAAGTGTCGTATCCGCCTATTGAGCAATCGTGCTAGCGTCTCTCTTGAGTTGTGCAACACGAGCGTTTTCCGTGGATTCCACATTTTGTGCTCATTCCTTGGTTGCACGACCCCATTTATCTATCCGTGTGTGTGTTTCCGTGTACCTTTCATTGCTATTGGTCCATTTGTTTCACTTGCGAATTTGTGAATCTCTTTCAACATTATTGACTCTTGCTAACATTTTGCATTAAATTTTTGTGCCACTATCCTCACCGAGCTCCACTATAAGCCTTATTTGTGTAGGTGTGAGAATTGACAAGGATCGGTACCAATAGTGCTATTTCATTGTCCACATTTGAGTGAACTTGATTCATCTTCAACTTTGGTCAAAGGTACGTTGGTATTAGTTCTTCTCTTTCTCCCACTCATATTTGCTCGAGTCTTGTGATGGATAGGCAAGGCATTTCTGCTCCGGTCTACGACAACAACGACGGCGTGAACCACTACATCTCCAAAGAGTCTATCTTCGATCTACAACGACAAGTGCAAGGCGCACAATCAAGATTGCGAGAGCGCATCGAGAACATCTCCATCGACATTCGTCACTTCGAACCAAGAAGAAGGGACTACATCGACAAGAAGCTTGCCGCACATAAAGAGGAGCAACATGCAAGGATGGAGGAGACTAGAGCCTTGATCAAGTCTTCTTCCCCTTCATCATCTTCAAGGCGGCGACATTCAAGCCACAAGTCTTCGGAGCGCCGACACGATGCAAACGAAAATCGTCCTCGTCCACATCTACATGGCAATCATCATCACGTTCACGATCCACATCGTCATGAAGGCCAAGTCACCTCCAAGCAACATGTGCACGACGACGACGGACGACATCTACTACGAGCTCAATCACAACAACGACATCATCATCATGAAGATGCTCCACAAGCGCAAATGCACAAGTCCCAACAAGACCTACTTCACGCCAAGTTCAAGCTTCAAGAGCACAAAAAGACAGCGAGGCGACCACCACCAAGGCGGCGCTACGGCTACATCAACCACTTGACATCTTAGCCAAGTGCTATCAAGGCATCTTAAGCTTTCGATGTACGGAATCTTCGCCTACTTCCCACGATGCGCCTACATCGACTTCATCAAGTCCAAAGCGACCACCTACGAGTGAGGCGACACTTCCATCTTGAAGCCCCCAAGGAAGATGGCGAGCATGGGAAACTCCCTTGGTCATGGAGGCGAGCTACGAGGTGCCACATCATATGGGCCTCCCACACCAAGACGGTGACAAGAAGGTCGAGCAAGGGCCATCCCCTTCGACCACGGCGATAGGAGTTGAGCATGCAGACATTTGCACCAACATATCTCCAACACCCACATATGTTGAGATGCCCATTTCTCATGTGAGGAGAGCCACCACCCCATGAGTGACATGAGTGACTCCACCATACGTGACATTGAGAGCATTTCCTATGAGAGGACGAGTGTGACCACCACTAGCCCCACATGAGAGCATGCCACACATCCTATGTGAGGTTGGCGCCATTTGGTGACTCGACCAGCCATATGGTGAGAGCATCCTTGAGGGAGTGAGTGAGCCACAACACTTAGAGAGTGAGGTAGTTGACCGGCATGTGAGGCCACTATGATTTCTAACGACTTACCCTCTACTCCTTGTGTGTTTAACTCATGCGCGTGAAAGCCAAGAACAAAAGGGCATTCTTGGCATCGGTCAATATATATGTGGAAACGATATCTCCTCTATATAGGACAAGAAATTTTGGGGCAATCAGGCAAAAAGCGCATGAGAAAATGAAGTACTTTCAAGGACTGCCATAGAATGGACAGATGTTCACTAAAACGGTCATAATTTTGTCATTCGGAGTCCGTGTCGGACCCATAAGTACTCAAACTGCTGGCGACGAGCGTGTGAATCCATAAAATTCTCCCCACTTGCGTCAGGAGGCCTGGAGTACCCTCAAATTCATCCTTAAGCAGGACTTTTTGGCCCTGAAAGTCAAAGAACATCATTAAATCGCTATTTTTCAAACAAGTTTCAACCCATTGGCACTTCCTTTTGAAGGAAATTCGAGAGATTATGTTGCTTATAGACATTAGCCCCCTGGTAGGGACAAACGTACCTTTCTCTGAGATGCTCTATGATCCGGCAATCTCATTTGGCCGTAAATTGAAGAAAATCCAGCGACTATATGCCTTATTCTCCTTGTTTTCACGGATGGCATGTCAGTAACTCATGCGGCGTGAAAGCCAAGAACAAAAGGGCATTCTCGGCATCGGTCAATATATATGTGGAAACGTTATCTCCTCTATAGAGGACAAAAATTTTGGGGCAATCAGGCAAAAGGCGCACGAGAAAATGAAGTACTTTCAAGGACTGCCATAGAATGGACACATGTTCACTAAAACAGTCATAATTTTGTCATTCGGACTCCATGTCGGACCCATAAGTACTCAAACTGCTCGCGGTGAGCACGCGAATCCAAAAATACTCCACGCTTCCGCCAGGAGGCCCGGAGTACCCTCAAATTCAGCCTTAAGCAGGACTATTTGGCCTTGAAAGTCAAAGAACATCATTCGTCGCTGTTTTTCAGACAAGTTTCTGAACCCATTGGCACTTCCTTTTGAAGGAAATTCGAGAGATTATGTTGCTTATAGACATTAGCCCCCTGGTAGGGACAAACATACCTTTCTGCAGATGCTCTATGATCCAGGCAATCTCATTTGGTCAGTAAATTGAAGAAAATCCAGCGGCTATATGCCTTATTCTCCTTGTTTTCGCGGATGGCATGTTTGTAACTCATGCGGCGTGAAAGCCAAGAACAAAAGGGCATTCCTGGCATCGGTCAATATATATGTGGAAACGATATCTCCTCTATAGAGGACAAGAAATTTTGGGGCAATCAGGCAAAAAGCGCATGAGAAAATGAAGTACTTTCAAGGACTGCCATAGAATGGACAAATGTTCACTAAAACGGTCATAGTTTTGTCATTCGGAGTCCGTGTCGGACCCATAAGTACTCAAACTGCTCGCGGCGAGCGCGTGAATCCAGAAAATTCTACCCGCTTGCGCCAGGAGGCCCGGAGTACCCTCAAATTCAGCCTTAAGCAGGACTTTTTGGCCCTTAAAGTCAAAGAACATCATTCGTCGCTGTTTTTCAAACAAGTTTCTGAACCCATTGGCACTTCCTTTTGAAGGAAATTCGAGAGATTATGTTGCTTATAGACATTAGCCCCCCTGGTAGGGACAAACGTACCTTTCTAGAGATGCTCTATGATCCGGCAATCTCATTTGGTCGTAAATTGAAGAAAATCCAATGACTATATGCCTTATTCTCCTTGTTTTCGCCGGATGGCATGCTGTAATTCATGCGCGTGAAAGCCAAGAACAAAAGGGCATTCCTGGCATCGGTCAATATATATGTGGAAACGATATCTCCTCTATAGAGGACAAGAAATATTGGGGCAATCAGGCAAAAAGCGCATGAGAAAATGAAGTACTTTCAAGGACTACCATAGAATGGACAGATGTTCACTAAAACGGTCATAATTTTGTCATTCGTCATGTCGGACCCATAAGTACTCAAACTGCTCGCGGCGAGCGCGCGAATCCAAAAAATACTCCATGCTTCCGGCAGGAGGCCCAGAGTACCCTCAAATTCAGCCTTAAGCAGGACTATTTGGCCCTGAAATTCAAAGAACATCATTCGTCGCTGTTTTTCAGACAAGTTTCTGAACCCATTGGCACTTCCTGTTGAAGGAAATTGAGAGATTATGTTGCTTATAGACATTAGCCCCGGTAGGGACAAACATACCTTCTGCAGATGCTCTATGATCCGGCAATTTCATTTGGCGTAAATTGAAGAAAATCGGCGGCTATATGCCTTATTCTCCTTGTTTTCACGGATGGCATGTCAGTAACTCATGCGGCGTGAAAGCCAAGAACAAAAGGGCATTCTAGCATCGGTCAATTTATATGTGGAAACGATATCTCCTCTATATAGGGCAAGAAATTTTGGGGCAATCAGCAAAAGCGCGAGAAAAAATGAAGTACTTTCAAGGACTGCCATAGAATGGACAAATGTTCACTAAAACGGTCATAATTTTGTCATTCGGAGTCCGTGTCGGACCCATAAGTACTCAAACTGCTGGCGGCGAGCGTGTGAATCCATAAAATTCTCCCCACTTGCGCCAGGAGGCCTGGAGTACCCTCAAATTTATCCTTAAGCAGGACTTTTTGGCCCTGAAAGTCAAAGAACATCATTCGTCGCTGTTTTTCAAACAAGTTTCTGAACCCATTGGCACTTCCTTTTGAAGGAAATTCGAGAGATTATGTTGCTTATAGACATTAGCCCCCTGGTAGGGACAAACGTACCTTTCTAGCAGATGCTCTATGATCCGGCAATCTCATTTGGCCGTAAATTGAAGAAAATCCAGCGGCTATATGCCTTATTCTCCTTGTTTTCGCCGGATGGCATGCCATAACTCATGCGCGTGAAAGCCAAGAACAAAAGGGCATTCCTGGCATCGGTCAATATATATGTGGAAACGTTATCTCCTCTATAGAGGACAAGAAATTTTGGGGCAATCAGGCAAAAAGCGCATGAGAAAATGAAGTACTTTCAAGGACTGCCATAGAATGGACAGATGTTCACTAAAACGGTCATAATTTTGTCATTCGGAGTCCGTGTCGGACCCATTAGTACTCAAACTGCTAGTGGCGAGCGCGTGAATCCATAAAATTCTCCCCGCTTGCGCCAGGAGGCCCGGAGTACCCTCAAATTCAGCCTTAAGCAGGACTTTTTGGCCCTGAAAGTCAAAGAACATCATCCGTCGCTGTTTTTCAAACAAGTTTCTGAACCCATTGGCACTTCCTTTTGAAGGAAATTCGAGAGATTATGTTGCTTATAGACATTAGCCCCCCTGGTAGGGACAAACGTACCTTTCTACAGATGCTCTATGATCCGGGCAATCTCATTTGGCCGTAAATTGAAGAAAATCCAGCGGCTATATGCCTTATTCTCCTTGTTTTCGCGGATGGCATGTCAGAACTCATGCGCGTGAAAGCCAAGAACAAAAGGGCATTCCTGGCATCGGTCAATATATATGTGGAAACGATATCTCCTCTATAGAGGACAAGAAATTTTGGGGCAATCAGGCAAAAAGCGCATGAGAAAATGAAGTACTTTCAAGGACTGCCATAGAATGGACAGATGTTCACTAAAACGGTCATAATTTTGTCATTCATCATGTCGGACCCATAAGTACTCAAACTGCTTTCATGGCGAAGCAGAATCCAAAAATACTCCATGCTTCCGCCAGAGGCCCGAGTACCTCAAATTCAGCCTTAAGTAGGACTATTTGGCCCCGAAATTCAAAGAACATCATTCGTCATTGTTTTTCGGACAAGTTTCAACCCATTGGCACTTACTTTTGAAGGAAATTGAGAGATTATGTTGCTTATAGACATTAGCCCCGGTAGGGACAAACATACCTTTCTGCAGATGCTCTATGATCCGGCAATCTCATTTGGCCATAAATTGAAGAAAATCGGCGGCTATATGCCTTATTCTCCTTGTTTTCACGGATGGCATGTCAGTAACTCATGCGCATGAAAGCCAAGAACAAAAGGGCATTCCTGCATCGGTCAATATATATGTGGAAACGATATCTCCTCTATAGAGGACAAGAAATTTTGGGGCAATCGGCAAAAGCGCATGAGAAAATGAAGTACTTTCAAGGACGCCATAGAATGGACAAATGTTCACTAAAACGGTCATAATTTTGTCATTCGAGTCCGTGTCGGACCCATAAGTACTCAAACTGCTGGCGAGTATGTGAATCCATAAAATTCTCCCCACTTGCGCCAGAGGCCCGAGTACCCTCAAATTTATCCTTAAGCAGGACTTTTGGCCCCGAAGTCAAAGAACATCATTCGTCATTGTTTTTCAAACAAGTTTCAACCCATTGGCACTTCCTTTTGAAGGAAATTCGAGAGATTATGTTGCTTATAGACATTAGCCCCCCTGGTAGGGACAAACGTACCTTTCTGCAGATGCTCTATGATCCGGCAATCTCATTTGGCCGTCAATTGAAGAAAATCCAGCGGCTATATGCCTTATTCTCCTTGTTTTCACGGATGGCATGTCAGAACTCATGCGCGTGAAAGCCAAGAACAAAAGGGCATTCCTGGCATCGGTCAATATATATGTGGAAACGTTATCTCCTCTATAGAGGACAAGAAATTTTGGGGCAATCAGGCAAAAAGCGCATGAGAAAATGAAGTACTTTCAAGGACTGCCATAGAATGGACTCATGTTCACTAAAACGGTCATAATTTTGTCATTCGGACTCCGTGTCGGACCCATAAGTACTCAAACTGCTCGCGGCGAGCGGGCGAATCCAAAAAATACTCTACGATTGCGCCAGGAGGCCCGGAGTACCCTCAAATTCAGCCTTAAGCAGGACTTTTTGGCCCTGAAAGTCAAAGAACATCATTCGTCGCTGTTTTTCAAACAAGTTTCTGAACCCATTGGCACTTCCTTTTAAAGGAAATTCGAGAGATTATGTTGCTTATAGACATTAGCCCCCCTGGTAGGGACAAACATACCTTTTTCTACAGATGCTCTATGATCCGGGCAATCTCATTTGGCCGTAAATTGAAGAAAATCCAGCGGCTATATGTCTTATTCTCCTTGTTTTCGCCGAATGGCATGTTTTGACTCATGCGCGTGAAAGCCAAGAACAAAAGGGCATTCCTGGCATCGGTCAATATATATGTGGAAACGATATCTCCTCTAAAGAGGACAAGAAATTTTGGGGCAATCAGGCAAAAAGCGCACGAGAAAATGAAGTACTTTCAAGGACTGCCATAGAATGGACAGATGTTCACTAAAACGGTCATAATTTTGTCATTCGGAGTCCGTGTCGGACCCATAAGTACTCAAACTTCTCGCGGCGAGCATGCGAATCCAAAAAATACTCCCTGCTTCCGCCAGGAGGCCCAGAGTACCCTCAAATTCAGCCTTAAGCAGGACTTTTTGGCCTTGAAAGTCAAAGAACATCATTTGTCACTGTTTTATAGAAAAGTTTCTGAACCCATTGGCACTTCCTTTTGAAGGAAATTCGAGAGATTATGTTGCTTATAGGCATTAGCCCCCCTGGTAGGGACAAACATACCTTTCTGCAGATGCTCTATGATCGGGGCAATCTCATTTGGCCTTAAATGGACGAAAATCTAGCGGCTATATGCCTTATTCTCCTTGTTTTCGCCGGATGGCATGCTGTAACTCATGCGCGTGAAGGCCAAGAACAAAAGGGCATTCTTGGCATCGATCAACATATATGTGGAAACGATATCTCCTCTATAGAGGACAAGAAATTTTGGGGCAATCAGGCAAAAAGCGCATGAGAAAATGAAGTACTTTCAAGGACTGCCATAGAATGGACAGATGTTCACTAAAATTGTCATAATTTTGTCCTTCAGACTCCGTGTCGGACCCATAAGTAGTCAAACTGCTCACGGCAAGCGCATGAATCCAAAAATACTCCACGCTTCCGCAGGAGGCCCGGAGTACCCTCAAATTCAGCCTTAAGCAGGACTATTTGGCCCTGAAAGTCAAAGAACATCATTCGTCGCTGTTTTTCAAACAAGTTTCTGAACCCATTGGCACTTCCTTTTGAAGGAAATTCGAGAGATTATGTTGCTTATAGACATTAGCCCCCCTGGTAGGGACAAACATACCTTTCTGCAGATGCTCTATGATCCGGGCAATCTCATTTGGCAGAATTGAAGAAAATCTAGGGGCTATATGCCTTATTCTCCTTGTTTTCACGGATGGCATGTCAGAATTCATGCGCGTGAAAGCCAAGAACAAAAGGGCATTCTTGGCATCGGTCAATATATATGTGGAAACGATATCTCCTCTATAGAGGACAAGAAATTTTGGGGCAATCAGGCAAAAAGCGCATGAGAAAATGAAGTACTTTCAAGGACTGCCATAGAATGGACAAATGTTCACTAAAACGGTCATAATTTTGTCATTCGGAGTCCGTGTCGGACCCATAAGTACTCAAACTGCTGGCGGCGAGCGTGTGAATCCATAAAATTCTCCCCGCTTGTGCCAGGAGGCCTGGAGTACCCTCAAATTCATCCTTAAGCAGGACTTTTTGGCCCTGAAAGTCAAAGAACATCATTCGTCGCTGTTTTTCAAACAAGTTTCTGAACCCATTGGCACTTCCTTTTGAAGGAAATTCGAGAGTTTATGTTGCTTATAGACATTAGCCCCCCTGGTAGGGACAAACGTACCTTTCTACAGATGCTCTATGATCCGGCAATCTCATTTGGCCAGAATTGAAGAAAATCCAGCGCTATATGCCTTATTCTCCTTGTTTTCACGGATGGCATGTCAGAACTCATGCGCGTGAAAGCCAAGAACAAAAGGGCATTCCTGGCATCGGTCAATATATATGTGGAAACGATATCTCCTCTATAGAGGACAAGAAATTAGGGCAATCAGGCAAAAAGCGCATGAGAAAATGAAGTAGGTTGCCGTAGAATGGAGAGATGTTCACTAAAACGGTCATAATTTTGTCATTCGGAGTCTATGTCAGACCCACAAGTACTAAACTGCTTTCATGGCGCGCGCGAATCAAAAAATACTCTACGATTGCGCCAGGAGGCCCGGAGTACCCTCAAATTCATCCTTAAGCAGGACTTTTTGGCCCTGAAAGTCAAAGAACATCATTCGTCGCTGTTTTTCAAACAAGTTTCTGAACCCATTGGCACTTCCTTTTGAAGGAAATTCGAGAGATTATGTTGCTTATAGACATTAGCCCCCTGGTAGGGACAAACATACCTTTCTGCAGATGCTCTATGATCCGGGCAATATCATTTGGCCGTAAATTGAAGAAAATCCAGCGGCTATATGCCTTATTCTCCTTGTTTTCGCGGATGGCATGTCAGTAATTCATGCGGCGTGAAAGCCAAGAACAAAAGGCATTCCTGGCATCGGTCAATATATATGTGGAAACGATATCTCCTCTATAGAGGACAAGAAATTTTGGGGCAATCAGCAAAAAGCGACGAGAAAATGAAGTACTTTCAAGGACGCCATAGAATGGACAGATGTTCACTAAAACGGTCATAATTTTGTCATTCGAGTCCGTGTCGGACCCATAAGTAGTCAAACTGCTCGCGGTGAGCGCGTGAATCCATAAAATTCTCCCGCTTGCTCCAGAGGCCCGAGTACCTCAAATTCAGCCTTAAGCAGGACTTTTGGCCCCGAAAGTCAAAGAACATCATTTGTCGCTGTTTTTCAAACAAGTTTCAACCCATTGGCACTTCCTTTTAAAGGAAATTGAGAGATTATGTTGCTTATAGACATTAGCCCCTGGTAGGGACAAACGTACCTTTCTCAGATGCTCTATGATCCGCAATCTCATTTGGCCAGAATTGAAGAAAATCCAGCGCTATATGCCTTATTCTCCTTGTTTTCGCTAGATGGCATGCTATAACTCATGCGCGTGAAAGCCAAGAACAAAAGAGCATTCCTGCATCGGTCAATATATATGTGGAAACGATATCTCTACTATAGAGGACAAGAAATTTTAGGGCAATCAGGCAAAAAGCGCATGAGAAAATGAAGTAGTTTCAAGGACTGCCATAGAATGGACAGATGTTCACTAAAACGGTCATAATTTTGTCATTCGGAGTCCGTGTCGGACCCATAAGTACTCAAACTGCTCGCGGCGTGTGAATCCAAAAATACTCCCGCTTTCGCCAGAGGCCCGGAGTACCCTCAAATTCATCCTTTAAGCAGGACTTTTGGCCCCGAAAGTCAAAGAACATCATTCGTCATTGTTTTTCAAACAAGTTTCAACCCATTGGCACTTCCTTTTAAAGGAAATTCGAGAGATTATGTTGCTTATAGACATTAGCCCCTGGTAGGGACAAACGACCTTTCTCAGATGCTCTATGATCCGGCAATCTCATTTGGCCGTAAATTGAAGAAAATCCAGCGCTATATGCCTTATTCTCCTTGTTTTCACGGATGGCATGTCAGAACTCATGCGCGTGAAAGCCAAGAACAAAAGGGCATTCCTGGCATCGGTCAATATATATGTGGAAACGTTATCTCCTCTATAGAGGACAAGAAATTTTGGGGCAATCAGGCAAAAAGCGCATGAGAAAATGAAGTACTTTCAAGGACTGCCATAGAATGGAGAGATGTTCACTAAAACGGTCATAATTTTGTCATTCGGACTCCGTGTCGGACCCATAAGTACTAAAACTGCTCGCGGCGAGCGCGCGAATCCAAAAAATACTCTACGCTTGCGCAAGGAGACCCGGAGTACGCTCAAATTCAGCCTTAAGCAGGACTTTTTGGCCCTGAAAGTCAAAGAACATCATTCGTCGCTGTTTTTCAAACAAGTTTCTGAACCCATTGGCACTTCCTTTTAAAGGAAATTCGAGAGATTATGTTGCTTATAGACATTAGCCCCCCTGGTAGGGACAAACGTACCTTTCTGCAGATGCTCTATGATCCGGGCAATCTCATTTGGCCGTAAATTGAAGAAAATCTAGCGGCTATATGCCTTATTCTCCTTGTTTTCACGGATGGCATGTCAGAATTCATGCGCGTGAAAGCCAAGAACAAAAGGGCATTCCTGGCATCGGTCAATATATATGTGGAAACGATATCTCCTCTATAGAGGACAAGAAATTTTGGGGCAATCAGGCAAAAAGCGCACGAGAAAATGAAGTACTTTCAAGGACTGCCATAGAATGGACAGATGTTCACTAAAACGGTCATAATTTTGTCATTCGGAGTCCGTATCGGACCCATAAGTAGTCAAACTGCTCGCGGTGAGCGCGTGAATCCATAAAATTCTCCCCGCTTGCTCCAGGAGGCCCCGAACCCTCAAATTCAGCCTTAAGCAGGACTTTTTGGCCCTGAAAGTCAAAGAACATCATTTGTCGCTGTTTTTCAAACAAGTATCTGAACCCATTGGCACTTCCTTTTAAAGGAAATTCGAGAGATTATGTTGCTTATAGACATTAGCCCCCCTGGTAGGGACAAACGTATCTTTCTACAGATGCTCTATGATCCGGGCAATCTCATTTGGCCGTAAATTGAAGAAAATCCAGCGGCTATATGCCTTATTCTCCTTGTTTTCGCTAGATGGCATGCTATAACTCATGCGCGTGAAAGCCAAGAACAAAAGTGCATTCCAGGCATCGGTCAATATATATTTGGAAACGTTATCTCCTCTATAGAGGACAAGAAATTTTGGGGCAATCAGGCAAAAAGCGCATGAGAAAATGAAGTAGTTTCAAGGACTGCCATAGAATGGACTGATGTTCACTAAAACGGTCATAATTTTGTCATTCGAGTCGTGGTCGGACCCATAAGTACTCAAACTGCTGGCGGCGCGCGTGAATCCAAAAATTCTCCCGCTTGCGCCAGAGGCCCGAGTACCCTCAAATTCAGCCTTAAGCAGGACTTTTGGCCCCGAAAGTCAAAGAACATCATTCGTCGCTGTTTTTCAAACAAGTTTCAACCCATTGGCACTTCCTTTTGAAGGAAATTGAGAGATTATGTTGCTTATAGACATTAGCCCCTGGTAGGGACAAACGACCTTTCTCTGGATGCTCTATGATCCGGCAATCTCATTTGGCCGTAAATTGAAGAAAATCCAGCTGCTATATGCCTTATTCTCCTTGTTTTCGCGGATGGCATGTCAGAACTCATGCGCGTGAAAGCCAGCAACAAAAGGGCATTCCTCGCATCGGTCAATATATATGTGGAAACGATATCTCCTCTATAGAGGACAAGAAATTTTGGGGCAATCAGGCAAAAAGCGCATGAGAAAATGAAGTACTTTCAAGGACTGCCATAGAATGGAGAGACGTTCACTGAAACGGTCATAATTTTGTCATTCGGAGTCCGTGTCGGACCCAAAAGTACTCAAACTCGCGGCGAGCGCACGAATCCAGAAAATACTCCCCCTTGCGCCAGGAGGCCCGAGTACCTCAAATTCAGCCTTAAGCAGACTTTTGGCCCCGAAAGTCAAAGAACATCATTCGTCGCTGTTTTTCAAACAAGTTTCAACCCATTGGCACTTCCTTTTGAAGGAAATTGAGAGATTATGTTGCTTATAGACATTAGCCCCCTGGTAGGGACAAACGACCTTTCTCAGATGCTCTATGATCCGGCAATCTCATTTGGCCAGAATTGAAGAAAATCCAAATGCTATATGCCTTATTCTCCTTGTTTTCACCGATGGCATGTTTTAACTCATGCGCGTGAAAGCCAAGAACAAAAGGGCATTCCTTGCATCGGTCAATATATATGTGGAAACGATATCTCTCTATAGAGGACAAGAAATTTTGGGCAATCAGCAAAAAGCGCACGAGAAAATGAAGTACTTTCAAGGACTGCCATAGAATGGACAGATGTTCACTAAAACGGTCATAATTTTGTCATTCGAGTCCGTGTTGGACCCATAAGTACTCAAACTGCTCATGGCGAGCATGCAATCCAAAAATACTCCTGCTTCCGCCAGAGGCCCGGAGTACCTCAAATTCAGCCTTAAGCAGACTTTTGGCCCCGAAAGTCAAAGAACATCATTCGTCGCTGTTTTATAGAAAAGTTTCAACCCATTGGCACTTCCTTTTGAAGGAAATTGAGAGATTATGTTGCTTATAGACATTAGCCCCCTGGTAGGGACAAACGACCTTCTCGCAGATGCTCTATGATCCGGCAATCTCATTTGGCCTTAAATTGAAGAAAATCCAGTGGCTATATGCCTTATTCTCCTTGTTTTCACGGATGGCATGTCAGAACTCATGCGCGGAAAGCCAAGAACAAAAGGGCATTCTTGCATCGGTCAATATATATGTGGAAACGATATCTCCTCTATAGAGGACAAGAAATTTTGGGGCAATCAGCAAAAAGCGCATGAGAAAATGAAGTACTTTCAAGGACCGCCATAGAATGGACAGATGTTCACTAAAACGGTCATAATTTTGTCATTCGAGTCCGTGTCGGACCCATAAGTACTCAAACTGCTCATGCGAGCGCTGAATCCAAAAATACTCCACGCTTCGCCAGAGGCCCGAGTACCTCAAATTCAGCCTTAAGCAGGACTTTTGGCCTCGAAAGTCAAAGAACATCATTCGTCATTGTTTTTCAGACAAGTTTCAACCCATTGGCACTTCCTTTTGAAGGAAATTCGAGAGATTATGTTGCTTATAGACATTAGCCCCTGGTAGGGACAAACGACCTTTCTGCAGATGCTCTATGATCCGGCAATCTCATTTGGCCGTAAATTGAAGAAAATCCAGGGCTATATGCCTTATTCTCCTTGTTTTCGCGGATGGCATGTCAGAATTCATGCGCGTGAAAGCCAAGAACAAAAGGCATTCCTGCATCGGTCAATATATATGTGGAAACGATATCTCCTCTATAGAGGACAAGAAATTTTGGGGCAATCAGCAAAAGCGATGAGAAAATGAAGTACTTTCAAGGACTGCCATAGAATGGACAGATGTTCACTAAAACGGTCATAATTTTGTCATTCGAGTCCGTGTCGGACCCATAAGTACTCAAACTGCTCATGCAGTCGTCGAATCCATAAAATACTCCCGCTTGCTCCAGAGGCCCGAGTACCCTCAAATTCAGCCTTAAGCAGGACTTTTGGCCTGAAAGTCAAAGAACATCATTCGTCATTGTTTTTGAAACAAGTTTCAACCCATTGGCACTTCCTTTTAAGGAAATTCGAGAGATTATGTTGCTTATAGACATTAGCCCCTGGTAGGGACAAACGTATTTTCTCGCAGATGCTCTATGATCCGGCAATCTCATTTGGTCAGAAATTGAAGAAAATCCAGCGGCTATATGCCTTATTCTCCTTGTTTTCACGGATGGCATGTCAGAACTCATGCGCGTGAAAGCCAAGAACAAAAGGGCATTCCTGGCATCGGTCAATATATATGTGGAAACGATATCTCCTCTATAGAGGACAAGAAATTTTGGGGCAATCAGCAAAAGCGCACGAGAAAATGAAGTACTTTCAAGGACTGCCATAGAATGGACAGATGTTCACTAAAACGGTCATAATTTTGTCATTCGGAGTCCGTGTCGGACCCATAAGTACTCAAACTGCTTTCGCGAGCGCGCGAATCCAAAAATACTCTCGCTTGCGCCAGAGGCCCGAGTACCTCAAATTCAGCCTTAAGCAGGACTTTTTGGCCCTGAAAGTCAAAGAACATCATTCGTCGCTGTTTTTCAAACAAGTTTCTGAACCCATTGGCACTTCCTTTTGAAGGAAATTCGAGAGATTATGTTGCTTATAGACATTAGCCCCTCGGTAGGGACAAACGACCTTTCTCAGCAGATGCTCTATGATCCGGCAATCTCATTTGGCCGTAAATTGAAGAAAATCCAGCGCTATATGCCTTATTCTCCTTGTTTTCACGGATGGCATGCTAGAACTCATGCGCGAAAGCCAAGAACAAAAGGGCATTCTGGCATCGGTCAATATATATGTGGAAACGATATCTCCTCTATAGAGGACAAGAAATTTTGGGGCAATCAAAAAAAAGCGCGAGAAAATGAAGTACTTTCAAGGACCGCCATAGAATGGACAGATGTTCACTAAAACGGTCATAATTTTGTCATTCGAGTCCGTGTCGGACCCATAAGTACTCAAACTGCTCAAGGCGAAAGCGCGAATCCAAAAAATACTCCACGCTTCGCCAGAGGCCCGGAGTACCTCAAATTCAGCCTTAAGCAGGACTTTTTGCCCTCGAAAGTCAAAGAACATCATTCGTCATTGTTTTTCAAACAAGTTTCAACCCATTGGCACTTCCTTTTGAAGGAAATTCGAGAGATTATGTTGCTTATAGACATTAGCCTCCGGTAGGGACAAACGTATTTTCTCGCAGATGCTCTATGATCCGGCAATCTTATTTGGCCGTAAATTGAAGAAAATCCAATGCTATATGCCTTATTCTCCTTGTTTTCGCGGATGGCATGTCAGAACTCATGCGCGTGAAAGCCAAGAACAAAAGGGCATTCCTGCATCGGTCAATATATATGTGGAAACGATATCTCCTCTATAGAGGACAAGAAATTTTGGGGCAATCAGGCAAAAAGCGCACGAGAAAATGAAGTACTTTCAAGGACTGCCATAGAATGGACAGATGTTCACTAAAACGGTCATAATTTTGTCATTCGGAGTCCGTGTCGGACCCATAAGTACTCAAACTGCTCGCGGCGAGCGCTGAATCCAAAAAATACTCCACGCTTCCGCCAGGAGGCCCGAGTACCCTCAAATTCAGCCTTAAGAAGGACTTTTTGGCCCTGAAAGTCAAAGAACATCATTCGTCGCTGTTTTTCAAACAAGTTTCTGAACCCATTGGCACTTCCTTTTGAAGGAAATTCGAGAGATTATGTTGCTTATAGACATTAGCCCCCCTGGTAGGGACAAACGTACCTTTCTGCAGATGCTCTATGATCCGGCAATCTCATTTGGCCGTAAATTGAAGAAAATCCAGTGCTATATGCCTTATTCTCCTTGTTTTCACGGATGGCATGTCAGAACTCATGCGCGTGAAAGCCAAGAACAAAAGGGCATTCTTGGCATCGGTCAATATATATGGAAACGATATCTCCTCTATAGAGGACAAGAAATTTTGGGCAATCAGCAAAAGCGCACGAGAAAATGAAGTACTTTCAAGGACCGCCATAGAATGGACAGATGTTCACTAAAACGGTCATAATTTTGTCATTCGAGTCCGTGTCGGACCCATAAGTACTCAAACTGCTCACATGCAGCAGCATGCGAATCCAAAAATACTCCCCGCTTCCACCAGAGGCCCGAGTACCCTCAAATTCAGCCTTAAGCAGACTTTTTGCCTCGAAAGTCAAAGAACATCATTCGTCATTGTTTTATAGACAAGTTTCAACCCATTGGCACTTCCTTTTGAAGGAAATTCGAGAGATTATGTTGCTTATAGACATTAGCCCCTGGTAGGGACAAACGTACCTTTCTCGCAGATGCTCTATGATCCGCAATCTCATTTGGCCAGAATTGAAGAAAATCCAGCGCTATATGCCTTATTCTCCTTGTTTTCACGGATGGCATGTCAGAACTCATGCGCGTGAAAGCCAAGAACAAAAGGGCATTCCTAGCATCGGTCAATATATATGTGGAAACGATATCTCTCTATAGAGGACAAGAAATTTTGGGGCAATCAGCAAAAAGCGCACGAGAAAATGAAGTACTTTCAAGGACTGCCATAGAATGGACAGATGTTCACTAAAACGGTCATAATTTTGTCATTCGAGTCCGTGTTGACCCATAAGTACTCAAACTGCTCACAGCGCGCGTGAATCCAAAAATACTCCCGCTTGCGCCAGAGGCCCGGAGTACCTCAAATTCAGCCTTAAGCAGGACTTTTGGCCCCGAAAGTCAAAGAACATCATTCGTCGTTTTTTTTCGAACAAGTTTCAACCCATTGGCACTTCCTTTGAAGGAAATTCGAGAGATTATGTTGCTTATAGACATTAGCCCCTCGGTAGGGACAAACGTATTTTCTCGCAGATGCTCTATGATCCGGCAATCTCATTTGGTCAGAATTGAAGAAAATCCAGCGGCTATATGCCTTATTCTCCTTGTTATCGCCGGATGGCATGCTATAACTCATGCGCGTGAAAGCCAAGAACAAAAGGGCATTCCTGGCATCGGTCAATATATATGTGGAAACGATATCTCCTCTATAGAGGACAAGAAATTTTGGGGCAATCAGGCAAAAAGCGCATGAGAAAATGAAGTACTTTCAAGGACTGCCATAGAATGGACAGATGTTCACTAAAACGGTCATAATTTTGTCATTCGGACTCCATGTCGGACCCATAAGTACTCAAATTGCTCGCGGCGAGCACGCGAATCCAAAAAATACTCCATGCTTCCACCAGGATGCCCGGAGTACCCTCAAATTCAGCCTTAAGGACTTTTTGGCCCTAAAAGTCAAAGAACATCATTCGTCACTGTTTTTCAAACAAGTTTCTGAACCCGTTGGCACTTTCTTTTGAAGGAAATTTGAGAGATTATGTTGTTTATAGACATTAGCCCCCTGGTAGGGACAAACGTACCTTTCTGCAGATGCTCTATGATCCGGGCAATCTCATTTGGCCGTAAATTGAAGAAAATCCAAAGGCTATATGCCTTATTCTCCTTGTTTTCACGGATGGCATGTCAGAACTCATGCGCGTGAAAGCCAAGAACAAAAGGGCATTCCTGGCATCGGTCAATATATATGTGGAAACGATATCTCCTCTATAGAGGACAAGAAATTTTGGGGCAATCAGGCAAAAGCGCACGAGAAAATGAAGTACTTTCAAGGACTGCCATAGAATGGACAGATGTTCACTAAAACGGTCATAATTTTGTCATTCGGAGTCCGTGTCAGACCCATAAGTACTCAAACTGCTCGCGGCGAGCATGCGAATCCAAAAAATACTCCCCGCTTTCCGCCAGAGGCCCAGAGTACCTCAAATTCAGCCTTAAGCAGGACTTTTGGCCCCGAAAGTCAAAGAACATCATTCGTCATTGTTTTTTAGACAAGTTTCAACCCATTGGCACTTCCTTTTGAAGGAAATTCGAGAGATTATGTTGCTTATAGACATTAGCCCCTGGTAGGGACAAACGACCTTTTCAGATGCTCTATGATCCGGCAATCTCATTTGGCCATAAATTGAAGAAAATCCAGCGGCTATATGCCTTATTCTCCTTGTTTTCGCGGATGGCATGTCAGAACTCATTCGCGTGAAAGCCAAGAACAAAAGGGCATTCCTAGCATCGGTCAATATATATGTGGAAACGATATCTCTCTATAGAGGACAAGAAATTTTGGGGCAATCAGCAAAAGCGACGAGAAAATGAAGTACTTTCAAGGATCGCCATAGAATGGACAGATGTTCACTAAAACGGTCATAATTTTGTCATTCGAGTCCGTGTCGGACCCATAAGTACTCAAACTGCTCATGGCGAAGCGCGTGAATCCAAAAATACTCCCGCTTGCGCCAGAGGCCCGGAGTACCTCAAATTCAGCCTTAAGCAGGACTTTTGGCCCCGAAAGTCAAAGAACATCATTCGTCATTGCTTTTTTGAAACAAGTTTCAACCCATTGGCACTTCCTTTTGAAGGAAATTCGAGAGATTATGTTGCTTATAGACATTAGCCCCCTGGTAGGGACAAACGTATTTTCTCGCAGATGCTCTATGATCCGGCAATCTCATTTGGCCAGAATTGAAGAAAATCCAGCGCTATATGCCTTATTCTCCTTGTTTTCGCGGATGGCATGCTAGAACTCATGCGCGAAAGCCAAGAACAAAAGGGCATTCCCGCATCGGTCAATATATATGTGGAAACGATATCTCCTATAGAGGACAAGAAATTTTGGGGCAATCAGCAAAAAGCGCACGAGAAAATGAAGTACTTTCAAGGACCGCCATAGAATGGACATATGTTCACTAAAACGGTCATAATTTTGTCATTCGAGTCCGTGTCGACCCATAAGTACTCAAACTGCTCATCATGCGAAGCGCGCTGAATCCAAAAAATACTCCGCTTGCGCCAGAGGCCCGAGTACCCTCAAATTCAGCCTTAAGCAGGACTTTTTGCCCCGAAAGTCAAAGAACATCATTCGTCATTGTTTTTCAAACAAGTTTCAACCCATTGGCACTTCCTTTTGAAGGAAATTCGAGAGATTATGTTGCTTATAGACATTAGCCCCTGGTAGGGACAAACGTATTTTCTCAGATGCTCTATGATCCGGCAATCTCATTTGGCCAGAATTGAAGAAAATCCAGCGCTATATGCCTTATTCTCCTTTTTTCACGGATGGCATGTCAGAAACTCATGCGCGCGAAAGCCAAGAACAAAAGGGCATTCCTGGCATCGGTCAATATATATGTGGAAACGATATCTCCTCTATAGAGGACAAGAAATTTTGGGGCAATCAGGCAAAAAGCGCACGAGAAAATGAAGTACTTTCAAGGACTGCATAGAATGGACAGATGTTCACTAAAACGGTCATAATTTTGTCATTCGGAGTCCGTGTCGGACCCATAAGTACTGAAACTGCTCGCGGCGAGGATGCTAATCCAAAAAATACTCCACACTTCTGCCAGAGGCCCGGAGTACCCTCAAATTCAGCCTTAAGCAGGACTTTTTGGCCCTGAAAGTCAAAGAACATCATTCGTCGCTGTTATTCAGACAAGTTTCTGAACCCATTGGCACTTCCTTTTGAAGGAAATTCGGGAGATTATGTTGCTTATAGACATTAGCCCCCGGTAGGGACAAACGACCTTCTGCAGATGCTCTATGATCCGGCAATCTCATTTGGTCAGAATTGAAGAAAATCCAGCAGCTATATGCCTTATTCTCCTTGTTTTCACCGGATGGCATGTCAGAATCTCATGCGCGAAAGCCAAGAACAAAAGGGCATTCCCGCATCGGTCAATATATATGTGGAAACGATATCTCATAGAGGACAAGAAATTTTGGGCAATCAGCAAAAAGCGACGAGAAAATGAAGTACTTTCAAGGACCGCCATAGAATGGATATGTTCACTAAAACGGTCATAATTTTGTTATTCGAGTCCGTGGTCGACCCATAAGTACTCAAACTGCTCTCATGCGCGCACGCATAATCCAAAAATACTCCACTTGCCCAGAGGCCCGAGTACCTCAAATTCAGCCTTAAGCAGGACTTTTGGCCCCGAAAGTCAAAGAACATCATTCGTCGCTGTTTTTCGACAAGTTTCAACCCATTGGCACTTCCTTTGAAGGAAATTCAGAGATTATGTTGTTTATAGACATTAGCCTCTCGTAGGGACAAACGATTTTTCAGCAGATGCTCTATGATCCGGCAATCTCATTTGGCCAGAATTGAAGAAAATCCAGCGGCTATATGCCTTATTCTCCTTGTTTTCACGGATGGCATGTCAGAACTCATGCGCGTGAAAGCCAAGAACAAAAGGGCATTCCTGCATCGGTCAATATATATGTGGAAACGATATTCCTCTATAGAGGACAAGAAATTTTGGGGCAATCAGCAAAAAGCGCACGAGAAAATGAAGTACTTTCAAGGACCGCCATAGAATGGACAGATGTTCACTAAAACGGTCATAATTTTGTCATTCGAGTCCGTGTCGGACCCATAAGTACTAAACTGCATGCAAGCAGCGCGAATCCAAAAAATACTCCGCTTGCCCAGAGGCCCGGAGTACCTCAAATTCAGCCTTAAGGGACTTTTGGCCCGAAAGTCAAAGAACATCATTCGTCGCTGTTTTTCAAACAAGTTTCAACCCATTGGCACTTCCTTTGAAGGAAATTCGAGAGATTATGTTGCTTATAGACATTAGCCCCGGTAGGGACAAACGATTTTCTCGCAGATGCTCTATGATCCGGCAATCTCATTTGGCCAGAATTGAAGAAAATCCAGCGCTATATGCCTTATTCTCCTTGTTTTCACGGATGGCATGTCAGAACTCATGCGCGAAAGCCAAGAACAAAAGGGCATTCCTGCATCGGTCAATATATATGTGGAAACGATATTCTCTATAGAGGACAAGAAATTTTGGGGCAATCAGCAAAAGCGCACGAGAAAATGAAGTACTTTCAAGGACCGCCATAGAATGGATGATGTTCACTAAAACGGTCATAATTTTGTCATTCGAGTCCGTGTCGACCCATAAGTACTAAACTGCTCGCATGCGAGCGCGCGAATCCAAAAAATACTCCTCGCTTGCGCCAGAGGCCCGAGTACCTCAAATTCAGCCTTAAGGTGACTTTTGGCCCCGAAAGTCAAAGAACATCATTCGTCGCTGTTTTTCGACAAGTTTCAACCCATTGGCACTTCCTTTGAAGGAAATTCGAGAGATTATGTTGCTTATAGACATTAGCCCCGGTAGGGACAAACGATTTTCTCGCAGATGCTCTATGATCCGGCAATCTCATTTGGCCAGAATTGAAGAAAATCCAGCGCTATATGCCTTATTCTCCTTGTTTTCACGGATGGCATGTCAGAACTCATGCGCGAAAAAGCCAAGAACAAAAGGGCATTCCTGCATCGGTCAATATATATGTGGAAACGATATTCCTCTATAGAGGACAAGAAATTTTGGGGCAATCAGCAAAAAGCGACGAGAAAATGAAGTACTTTCAAGGACCGCCATAGAATGGATGATGTTCACTAAAACGGTCATAATTTTGTCATTCGAGTCCGTGTCGGACCCATAAGTACTAAACTGCTCGCAAGCGAGCGCGCATGAATCCAAAAAATACTCCCTATTGCGCCAGAGGCCCGGAGTACCTCAAATTCAGCCTTAAGCAGACTTTTGGCCCCGAAAGTCAAAGAACATCATTCGTCGCTGTTTTTCGACAAGTTTCAACCCATTGGCACTTCCTTTGAAGGAAATTCAGAGATTATGTTGCTTATAGACATTAGCCTCTCGGTAGGGACAAACGATTTTCTCGCAGATGCTCTATGATCCGCAATCTCATTTGGCCAGAATTGAAGAAAATCCAGCGCTATATGCCTTATTCTCCTTGTTTTCACGGATGGCATGTCAGAATCATGCGCGAAAGCCAAGAACAAAAGGGCATTCCTGCATCGGTCAATATATATGTGGAAACGATATTCTCTATAGAGGACAAGAAATTTTGGGGCAATCAGCAAAAAGCGACGAGAAAATGAAGTACTTTCAAGGACCGCCATAGAATGGACAGATGTTCACTAAAACGGTCATAATTTTGTTATTCGAGTCCGTGTCGGACCCATAAGTACTAAACTGCTCATGCAGCGCAGCGCGCGAATCCAAAAAATACTCCCGCTTGCGCCAGAGGCCCGGAGTACCTCAAATTCAGCCTTAAGCAGACTTTTGGCCCGAAAGTCAAAGAACATCATTCGTCGCTGTTTTTCGACAAGTTTCAACCCATTGGCACTTCCTTTGAAGGAAATTCGAGAGATTATGTTGCTTATAGACATTAGCCTCTGGTAGGGACAAACGATTTTCTCGCAGATGCTCTATGATCCGGCAATCTCATTTGGCCAGAATTGAAGAAAATCCAGCGCTATATGCCTTATTCTCCTTGTTTTCACGGATGGCATGTCAGAACTCATGCGCGAAAGCCAAGAACAAAAGGGCATTCCTGCATCGGTCAATATATATGTGGAAACGATATCTCTCTATAGAGGACAAGAAATTTTGGGGCAATCAGCAAAAGCGCACGAGAAAATGAAGTACTTTCAAGGACTGCCATAGAATGGACAGATGTTCACTAAAACGGTCATAATTTTGTCATTCGAGTCCGTGTCGGACCCATAAGTACTCAAACTGCTCGTGGCGAGAGCGCGAATCCAAAAATACTCCGCGCTTGCGCCAGAGGCCCGAGTACCTCAAATTCAGCCTTAAGCAGACTTTTGGCCCCGAAAGTCAAAGAACATCATTCGTCATTGTTTTTCGACAAGTTTCAACCCATTGGCACTTCCTTTGAAGGAAATTGAGAGATTATGTTGCTTATAGACATTAGCCCTCTGGTAGGGACAAACGATTTTTCTCGCAGATGCTCTATGATCCGCAATCTTATTTGGCCAGAATTGAAGAAAATCCAGCGCTATATGCCTTATTCTCCTTGTTTTCACGGATGGCATGTCAGAACTCATGCGCGCGAAAGCCAAGAACAAAAGGGCATTCCTGCATCGGTCAATATATATGTGGAAACGATATCTCCTCTATAGAGGACAAGAAATTTTGGGGCAATCAGCAAAAAGCGCACGAGAAAATGAAGTACTTTCAAGGACCGCCATAGAATGGACAGATGTTCACTAAAACGGTCATAATTTTGTCATTCGAGTCCGTGTTCGGACCCATAAGTACTCAAACTGCTCACAAGCGAGCGCGCTGAATCCAAAAATACTCCTCGCTTGCGCCAGAGGCCCGAGTACCTCAAATTCAGCCTTAAGCAGACTTTTGGCCCCGAAAGTCAAAGAACATCATTCGTCGCTGTTTTTCAAACAAGTTTCAACCCATTGGCACTTCCTTTTGAAGGAAATTCGAGAGATTATGTTGCTTATAGACATTAGCCCCTGGTAGGGACAAACGATTTTCTCGCAGATGCTCTATGATCCGCAATCTCATTTGGTCAGAATTGAAGAAAATCCAATGCTATATGCCTTATTCTCCTTGTTTTCACGGATGGCATGTCAGAACTCATGCGCGGAAAGCCAAGAACAAAAGGGCATTCCTGCATCGGTCAATATATATGTGGAAACGATATTCCTCTATAGAGGACAAGAAATTTTGGGGCAATCAGCAAAAAGCGACGAGAAAATGAAGTACTTTCAAGGACCGCCATAGAATGGACAGATGTTCACTAAAACGGTCATAATTTTGTCATTCGAGTCCGTGTCGGACCCATAAGTACTAAACTGCTCATGCGCGAGCGCGAATCCAAAAAATACTCCCCGCTTGCGCCAGAGGCCCGAGTACCTCAAATTCAGCCTTAAGCAGGACTTTTGGCCCCGAAAGTCAAAGAACATCATTCGTCGCTGTTTTTCGACAAGTTTCAACCCATTGGCACTTCCTTTTGAAGGAAATTCGAGAGATTATGTTGCTTATAGACATTAGCCTCTCGGTAGGGACAAACGTATTTTCTCGCAGATGCTCTATGATCCGGCAATCTCATTTGGTCAGAATTGAAGAAAATCCAGCGCTATATGCCTTATTCTCTTGTTTTCACGGATGGCATGTCAGAACTCATGCGCGAAAGCCAAGAACAAAAGGGCATTCCTGCATCGGTCAATATATATGTGGAAACGATATCTCCTCTATAGAGGACAAGAAATTTTGGGGCAATCAGCAAAAAGCGACGAGAAAATGAAGTACTTTCAAGGACCGCCATAGAATGGACAGATGTTCACTAAAACGGTCATAATTTTGTCATTCGAGTCCGTGTCGGACCCATAAGTACTCAAACTGCTCATGCAAGCGCAGCGCCGAATCCAAAAATACTCGCCGCTTGCGCCAGAGGCCCGGAGTACCTCAAATTCAGCCTTAAGCAGGACTTTTGGCCCCGAAAGTCAAAGAACATCATTCGTCGCTGTTTTTTCGACAAGTTTCAACCCATTGGCACTTCCTTTGAAGGAAATTCGAGAGATTATGTTGCTTATAGACATTAGCCTCTCGGTAGGGACAAACGATTTTCTCGCAGATGCTCTATGATCCGGCAATCTCATTTGGCCAGAATTGAAGAAAATCCAGCTATATGCCTTATTCTCCTTATGTTTTCACGGATGGCATGTCAGAACTCATGCGCGGAAAGCCAAGAACAAAAGGGCATTCCTGCATCGGTCAATATATATGTGGAAACGATATCTCTCTATAGAGGACAAGAAATTTTGGGGCAATCAGCAAAAAGCGACGAGAAAATGAAGTACTTTCAAGGACCGCCATAGAATGGACAGATGTTCACTAAAACGGTCATAATTTTGTCATTCGAGTCCGTGTCGGACCCATAAGTACTAAACTGCTCATGCGAAGCGCGCTAATCCAAAAATACTCCACGCTTGCGCCAGAGGCCCGAGTACCTCAAATTCAGCCTTAAGCAGACTTTTGGCCCTGAAAGTCAAAGAACATCATTCGTCGCTGTTTTTCGACAAGTTTCAACCCATTGGCACTTCCTTTTGAAGGAAATTGAGAGATTATGTTGCTTATAGACATTAGCCCCTGGTAGGGACAAACGATTTTTCGCAGATGCTCTATGATCCGCAATCTCATTTGGTCAGAATTGAAGAAAATCCAGCGGCTATATGCCTTATTCTCCTTGTTTTCACGGATGGCATGTCAGAACTCATGCGCGTGAAAGCCAAGAACAAAAGGGCATTCCTGCATCGGTCAATATATATGTGAAACGATATTCTCTATAGAGGACAAGAAATTTTGGGGCAATCAGCAAAAAGCGCACGAGAAAATGAAGTACTTTCAAGGACCGCCATAGAATGGACAGATGTTCACTAAAACGGTCATAATTTTGTCATTCGAGTCCGTGTTTGACCCATAAGTACTAAACTGCTCGCAAGAAGCGCAATCCAAAAAATACTCCCGCTTGCGCCAGAGGCCCGGAGTACCTCAAATTCAGCCTTAAGGTGACTTTTGGCCCTGAAAGTCAAAGAACATCATTCGTCGCTGTTTTTCAACAAGTTTCAACCCATTGGCACTTCCTTTGAAGGAAATTGAGAGATTATGTTGCTTATAGACATTAGCCTCTCGTAGGGACAAACGTATTTTTCTGCAGATGCTCTATGATCCGCAATCTTATTTGGCCAGAATTGAAGAAAATCCAGCGCTATATGCCTTATTCTCCTTGTTTTCACCGGATGGCATGTCAGAACTCATGCGCGGAAAGCCAAGAACAAAAGGGCATTCCTGCATCGGTCAATATATATGTGGAAACGATATCTCCTCTATAGAGGACAAGAAATTTTGGGGCAATCAGCAAAAAGCGACGAGAAAATGAAGTACTTTCAAGGACTGCCATAGAATGGACAGATGTTCACTAAAACGGTCATAATTTTGTCATTCGAGTCCGTGTTGGACCCATAAGTACTAAACTGCTCATGGCGCAAGCGCGCAAATCCAAAAAATACTCCCCGCTTGCCAGAGGCCCGAGTACCTCAAATTCAGCCTTAAGCAGGACTTTTGGCCCCGAAAGTCAAAGAACATCATTCGTCGCTGTTTTTCAGACAAGTTTCAACCCATTGGCACTTCCTTTGAAGGAAATTCGAGAGATTATGTTGCTTATAGACATTAGCCCCTCGGTAGGGACAAACGATTTTTCTCGCAGATGCTCTATGATCCGCAATCTCATTTGGCCAGAATTGAAGAAAATCCAGCGGCTATATGCCTTATTCTCCTTGTTTTCACGGATGGCATGTCAGAATTCATGCGCGAAAGCCAAGAACAAAAGGGCATTCCTGCATCGGTCAATATATATGTGGAAACGATATTCCTCTATAGAGGACAAGAAATTTTGGGGCAATCAGCAAAAGCGACGAGAAAATGAAGTACTTTCAAGGACCGCCATAGAATGGACAGATGTTCACTAAAACGGTCATAATTTTGTCATTCGAGTCCGTGTCGGACCCATAAGTACTAAACTGCTCATGCGCGAGCGCGCGAATCCAAAAATACTCCCCGCTTGCGCCAGAGGCCCGAGTACCTCAAATTCAGCCTTAAGCAGGACTTTTGGCCCGAAAGTCAAAGAACATCATTCGTCGCTGTTTTTCAAACAAGTTTCAACCCATTGGCACTTCCTTTGAAGGAAATTCGAGAGATTATGTTGCTTATAGACATTAGCCCTCGGTAGGGACAAACGTATTTTCTCGCAGATGCTCTATGATCCGCAATCTCATTTGGCCAGAATTGAAGAAAATCCAGCGCTATATGCCTTATTCTCCTTGTTTTCACGGATGGCATGTCAGAACTCATGCGCGTGAAAGCCAAGAACAAAAGGGCATTCCTGCATCGGTCAATATATATGTGAAACGATATCTCTATAGAGGACAAGAAATTTTGGGGCAATCAGCAAAAAGCGCACGAGAAAATGAAGTACTTTCAAGGACCGCCATAGAATGGACAGATGTTCACTAAAACGGTCATAATTTTGTCATTCGAGTCCGTGTTTGACCCATAAGTACTCAAACTGCTCGCAAGCGAGCGCGCGCGAATCCAAAAAATACTCCACTTGCGCCAGAGGCCCGAGTACCTCAAATTCAGCCTTAAGCAGACTTTTGGCCTCGAAAGTCAAAGAACATCATTCGTCGCTGTTTTTCAGACAAGTTTCAACCCATTGGCACTTCCTTTGAAGGAAATTGAGAGATTATGTTGCTTATAGACATTAGCCCCTGTAGGGACAAACGATT
This sequence comes from Aegilops speltoides, assembly GCA_021437245.1. NCBI lineage: Eukaryota > Viridiplantae > Streptophyta > Magnoliopsida > Poales > Poaceae > Aegilops > Aegilops speltoides. Next base: position 31,425 of record JAHHZJ010002850.1, on the reverse strand, counting down.
TTCTCGCAGATGCTCTATGATCCGGCAATCTCATTTGGTCAGAATTGAAGAAAATCCAGCTGCTATATGCCTTATTCTCCTTGTTTTCACGGATGGCATGTCAGAACTCATGCGCGGAAAGCCAAGAACAAAAGGGCATTCCTGCATCGGTCAATATATATGTGGAAACGATATCTCTCTATAGAGGACAAGAAATTTTGGGGCAATCAGCAAAAAGCGACGAGAAAATGAAGTACTTTCAAGGACCGCCATAGAATGGACAGATGTTCACTAAAACGGTCATAATTTTGTCATTCGAGTCCGTGTCGGACCCATAAGTACTCAAACTGCTCATGCGCGCGCTGAATCCAAAAAATACTCCCGCTGGCCCAGAGGCCCGAGTACCTCAAATTCAGCCTTAAGCAGGACTTTTGGCCCCGAAAGTCAAAGAACATCATTCGTCATTGTTTTTCAAACAAGTTTCAACCCATTGGCACTTCCTTTGAAGGAAATTGAGAGATTATGTTGCTTATAGACATTAGCCTCTCGGTAGGGACAAACGATTTTCTCGCAGATGCTCTATGATCCGCAATCTCATTTGGCCAGAATTGAAGAAAATCCAGCTGCTATATGCCTTATTCTCCTTGTTTTCACCGATGGCATGTCAGAACTCATGCGCGGAAAGCCAAGAACAAAAGGGCATTCCTGCATCGGTCAATATATATGTGGAAACGATATCTCTCTATAGAGGACAAGAAATTTTGGGGCAATCAGCAAAAGCGACGAGAAAATGAAGTACTTTCAAGGACCGCCATAGAATGGACAGATGTTCACTAAAACGGTCATAATTTTGTCATTCGAGTCCGTGTTCGGACCCATAAGTACTCAAACTGCTCACAAGCGAGCGCGCGATCCAAAAATACTCCCGCTTGCGCCAGAGGCCCGAGTACCTCAAATTCAGCCTTAAGGTGACTTTTGGCCCCGAAAGTCAAAGAACATCATTCGTCATTGTTTTTCAAACAAGTTTCAACCCATTGGCACTTCCTTTGAAGGAAATTCGAGAGATTATGTTGCTTATAGACATTAGCCTCTGTAGGGACAAACGTATTTTCTCAGATGCTCTATGATCCGCAATCTCATTTGGCCAGAATTGAAGAAAATCCAGCGCTATATGCCTTATTCTCCTTGTTTTCACGGATGGCATGTCAGAACTCATGCGCGCGTGAAAGCCAAGAACAAAAGGGCATTCCGCATCGGTCAATATATATGTGGAAACGATATTCTCTATAGAGGACAAGAAATTTTGGGGCAATCAGCAAAAAGCGCACGAGAAAATGAAGTACTTTCAAGGACCGCCATAGAATGGACAGATGTTCACTAAAACGGTCATAATTTTGTCATTCGAGTCCGTGTTTGACCCATAAGTACTCAAACTGCTCGCAAGAAGCGCGCGAATCCAAAAATACTCCCCGCTTGCGCCAGAGGCCCGGAGTACCTCAAATTCAGCCTTAAGCAGACTTTTGGCCCGAAAGTCAAAGAACATCATTCGTCGCTGTTTTTCGACAAGTTTCAACCCATTGGCACTTCCTTTTGAAGGAAATTCGAGAGATTATGTTGCTTATAGACATTAGCCCCGGTAGGGACAAACGATTTTCGCAGATGCTCTATGATCCGCAATCTCATTTGGTCAGAATTGAAGAAAATCCAGCGCTATATGCCTTATTCTCCTTGTTTTCACGGATGGCATGTCAGAACTCATGCGCGAAAGCCAAGAACAAAAGGGCATTCCTGCATCGGTCAATATATATGTGGAAACGATATTCTCTATAGAGGACAAGAAATTTTGGGCAATCAGCAAAAGCGCACGAGAAAATGAAGTACTTTCAAGGACTGCCATAGAATGGATGATGTTCACTAAAACGGTCATAATTTTGTCATTCGAGTCCGTGTTTGACCCATAAGTACTCAAACTGCACAAGCGCAAGCGCGAATCCAAAAATACTCCACGCTTGCGCCAGAGGCCCGAGTACCTCAAATTCAGCCTTAAGCAGACTTTTGGCCTCGAAAGTCAAAGAACATCATTCGTCGCTGTTTTTCGACAAGTTTCAACCCATTGGCACTTCCTTTTGAAGGAAATTCAGAGATTATGTTGCTTATAGACATTAGCCCTCGGTAGGGACAAACGATTTTCTCAGAGATGCTCTATGATCCGGCAATCTCATTTGGCCAGAATTGAAGAAAATCCAGCATGCTATATGCCTTATTCTCCTTGTTTTCACGGATGGCATGTCAGAACTCATGCGCGTGAAAGCCAAGAACAAAAGGGCATTCCTGCATCGGTCAATATATATGTGGAAACGATATTCCTCTATAGAGGACAAGAAATTTTGGGGCAATCAGCAAAAGCGACGAGAAAATGAAGTACTTTCAAGGACCGCCATAGAATGGACAGATGTTCACTAAAACGGTCATAATTTTGTCATTCGAGTCCGTGTCGGACCCATAAGTACTAAACTGCTCACATGCGAGCGCCAATCCAAAAATACTCCCTTCTTGCCCAGAGGCCCGAGTACCTCAAATTCAGCCTTAAGCAGACTTTTGGCCCCGAAAGTCAAAGAACATCATTCGTCGCTGCTTTTTCAGACAAGTTTCAACCCATTGGCACTTCCTTTTGAAGGAAATTCAGAGATTATGTTGCTTATAGACATTAGCCCCGGTAGGGACAAACGTATTTTCTCGCAGATGCTCTATGATCCGCAATCTCATTTGGCCAGAATTGAAGAAAATCCAGCGGCTATATGCCTTATTCTCCTTGTTTTCACGGATGGCATGTCAGAATCATGCGCGAAAGCCAAGAACAAAAGGGCATTCCTGCATCGGTCAATATATATGTGGAAACGATATTCCTCTATAGAGGACAAGAAATTTTGGGGCAATCAGCAAAAAGCGCACGAGAAAATGAAGTACTTTCAAGGACCGCCATAGAATGGACAGATGTTCACTAAAACGGTCATAATTTTGTTATTCGAGTCCGTGTTTGACCCATAAGTACTCAAACTGCTCATGCAAGCGAGCGCGCGAATCCAAAAATACTCCCGCCTTGCGCCAGAGGCCCGAGTACCTCAAATTCAGCCTTAAGGTGACTTTTGGCCCTGAAAGTCAAAGAACATCATTCGTCATTGTTTTTCGACAAGTTTCAACCCATTGGCACTTCCTTTGAAGGAAATTGAGAGATTATGTTGCTTATAGACATTAGCCCCTGGTAGGGACAAACGTATTTTCGCAGATGCTCTATGATCCGCAATCTTATTTGGCCAGAATTGAAGAAAATCCAAATGCGGCTATATGCCTTATTCTCCTTGTTTTCACGGATGGCATGTCAGAACTCATGCGCGCGAAAGCCAAGAACAAAAGGGCATTCTCGCATCGGTCAATATATATGTGGAAACGATATCTCTCTATAGAGGACAAGAAATTTTGGGCAATCAGCAAAAGCGCACGAGAAAATGAAGTACTTTCAAGGACCGCCATAGAATGGACAGATGTTCACTAAAACGGTCATAATTTTGTCATTCGAGTCCGTGTCGGACCCATAAGTACTCAAACTGCTCATGCGAAGCGCAAATCCAAAAATACTCCCGCTTGCGCCAGAGGCCCGGAGTACCTCAAATTCAGCCTTAAGCAGGACTTTTGGCCCCGAAAGTCAAAGAACATCATTCGTCGCTGTTTTTCGACAAGTTTCAACCCATTGGCACTTCCTTTGAAGGAAATTCAGAGATTATGTTGCTTATAGACATTAGCCCCTCGTAGGGACAAACGATTTTCTCGCAGATGCTCTATGATCCGCAATCTTATTTGGCCGTAAATTGAAGAAAATCCAGCGGCTATATGCCTTATTCTCCTTGTTTTCGCGGATGGCATGTCAGAACTCATGCGCGGAAAGCCAAGAACAAAAGGGCATTCCTGCATCGGTCAATATATATGTGGAAACGATATCTCCTCTATAGAGGACAAGAAATTTTGGGGCAATCAGCAAAAAGCGCACGAGAAAATGAAGTACTTTCAAGGACCGCCATAGAATGGACAGATGTTCACTAAAACGGTCATAATTTTGTCATTCGAGTCCGTGTCGGACCCATAAGTACTAAACTGCTCATGCGAAGCGCAATAATCCAAAAATACTCCCACGCTTGCGCCAGAGGCCCGGAGTACCTCAAATTCAGCCTTAAGCAGACTTTTGGCCCCGAAAGTCAAAGAACATCATTCGTCGCTGTTTTTCGACAAGTTTCAACCCATTGGCACTTCCTTTGAAGGAAATTCGAGAGATTATGTTGCTTATAGACATTAGCCCCTCGGTAGGGACAAACGATTTTTCGCAGATGCTCTATGATCCGCAATCTTATTTGGTCAGAATTGAAGAAAATCCAATGCTATATGCCTTATTCTCCTTGTTTTCACGGATGGCATGTCAGAACTCATGCGCGTGAAAGCCAAGAACAAAAGGGCATTCCTGCATCGGTCAATATATATGTGGAAACGATATCTCCTCTATAGAGGACAAGAAATTTTGGGGCAATCAGCAAAAAGCGACGAGAAAATGAAGTACTTTCAAGGACCGCCATAGAATGGACAGATGTTCACTAAAACGGTCATAATTTTGTCATTCGAGTCCGTGTTTGACCCATAAGTACTAAAACTGCTCAAGGCGCGAGCGCGAATCCAAAAAATACTCCCGCTTGCGCCAGAGGCCCGAGTACCTCAAATTCAGCCTTAAGGTGACTTTTGGCCCCGAAAGTCAAAGAACATCATTCGTCGCTGTTTTTCAACAAGTTTCAACCCATTGGCACTTCCTTTGAAGGAAATTCGAGAGATTATGTTGCTTATAGACATTAGCCCTCGGTAGGGACAAACGTATTTTCTCAGATGCTCTATGATCCGGCAATCTCATTTGGCCAGAATTGAAGAAAATCCAGCGGCTATATGCCTTATTCTCTTGTTTTCACCGGATGGCATGTCAGAACTCATGCGCGGAAAGCCAAGAACAAAAGGGCATTCCTGCATCGGTCAATATATATGTGGAAACGATATTCCTCTATAGAGGACAAGAAATTTTGGGGCAATCAGCAAAAAGCGACGAGAAAATGAAGTACTTTCAAGGACCGCCATAGAATGGACAGATGTTCACTAAAACGGTCATAATTTTGTTATTCGAGTCCGTGTCGGACCCATAAGTACTCAAACTGCTCGCAGAGCACGCTAATCCAAAAATACTCCCCGCTTCCGCCAGAGGCCCGAGTACCTCAAATTCAGCCTTAAGCAGGACTTTTGGCCTCGAAAGTCAAAGAACATCATTCGTCATTGTTTTTCGACAAGTTTCAACCCATTGGCACTTCCTTTGAAGGAAATTCGAGATTATGTTGTTTATAGACATTAGCCCTCGGTAGGGACAAACGTATTTTCTCGCAGATGCTCTATGATCCGCAATCTCATTTGGTCAGAATTGAAGAAAATCCAGCTGCTATATGCCTTATTCTCCTTGTTTTCGCCGGATGGCATGTCAGAACTCATGCGCGGAAAGCCAAGAACAAAAGGGCATTCCTGCATCGGTCAATATATATGTGGAAACGATATCTCCTCTATAGAGGACAAGAAATTTTGGGGCAATCAGCAAAAAGCGCACGAGAAAATGAAGTACTTTCAAGGACCGCCATAGAATGGACAGATGTTCACTAAAACGGTCATAATTTTGTCATTCGAGTCCGTGTCGGACCCATAAGTACTAAACTGTCACAAGCAAGCGCGCTAATCCAAAAATACTCCCCGCTTGCGCCAGAGGCCCGAGTACCTCAAATTCAGCCTTAAGAGGACTTTTGGCCCCGAAAGTCAAAGAACATCATTCGTCGCTGTTTTTCGACAAGTTTCAACCCATTGGCACTTCCTTTGAAGGAAATTCGAGAGATTATGTTGCTTATAGACATTAGCCCCGGGTAGGGACAAACGTATTTTTCGCAGATGCTCTATGATCCGCAATCTCATTTGGTCAGAATTGAAGAAAATCCAGCGGCTATATGCCTTATTCTCCTTGTTTTCACCGGATGGCATGTCAGAACTCATGCGCGCGAAAGCCAAGAACAAAAGGGCATTCCTGCATCGGTCAATATATATGTGAAACGATATCTCCTCTATAGAGGACAAGAAATTTTGGGGCAATCAGCAAAAGCGACGAGAAAATGAAGTACTTTCAAGGACCGCCATAGAATGGACAGATGTTCACTAAAACGGTCATAATTTTGTCATTCGAGTCCGTGTCGGACCCATAAGTACTCAAACTGCTCATGAGCGCGCGCGAATCCAAAAATACTCCTCGCTTGCGCCAGAGGCCCGGAGTACCTCAAATTCAGCCTTAAGCAGGACTTTTGGCCCCGAAAGTCAAAGAACATCATTCGTCGCTGTTTTTCAAACAAGTTTCAACCCATTGGCACTTCCTTTGAAGGAAATTCGAGAGATTATGTTGCTTATAGACATTAGCCCTCTCGTAGGGACAAACGATTTTCTCGCAGATGCTCTATGATCCGCAATCTCATTTGGCCAGAATTGAAGAAAATCCAGCGCTATATGCCTTATTCTCCTTGTTTTCACGGATGGCATGTCAGAACTCATGCGCGTGAAAGCCAAGAACAAAAGGGCATTCCTGCATCGGTCAATATATATGTGGAAACGATATCTCCTCTATAGAGGACAAGAAATTTTGGGGCAATCAGCAAAAAGCGCACGAGAAAATGAAGTACTTTCAAGGACTGCCATAGAATGGACAGATGTTCACTAAAACGGTCATAATTTTGTCATTCGAGTCCGTGTCGGACCCATAAGTACTAAACTGCTCACAAGAAGCGCGCTGAATCCAAAAATACTCCTCGCTTGCGCCAGAGGCCCGAGTACCTCAAATTCAGCCTTAAGCAGGACTTTTGGCCCCGAAAGTCAAAGAACATCATTCGTCATTGCTTTTTTCGACAAGTTTCAACCCATTGGCACTTCCTTTGAAGGAAATTGAGAGATTATGTTGCTTATAGACATTAGCCCTCGGTAGGGACAAACGTACTTTTCGCAGATGCTCTATGATCCGCAATCTCATTTGGCCAGAATTGAAGAAAATCCAGCGCTATATGCCTTATTCTCCTTGTTTTCACGGATGGCATGTCAGAATCTCATGCGCGAAAAGCCAAGAACAAAAGGGCATTCCTCGCATCGGTCAATATATATGTGGAAACGATATCCTCTATAGAGGACAAGAAATTTTGGGCAATCAGCAAAAAGCGCACGAGAAAATGAAGTACTTTCAAGGACCGCCATAGAATGGACAGATGTTCACTAAAACGGTCATAATTTTGTCATTCGAGTCCGTGTCGGACCCATAAGTACTAAACTGCTCATGGCGAGCGCATGCAATCCAAAAATACTCCTCGCTTGCCGCCAGAGGCCCGAGTACCTCAAATTCAGCCTTAAGCAGGACTTTTTGGCCCCGAAAGTCAAAGAACATCATTCGTCGCTGTTTTTCGACAAGTTTCAACCCATTGGCACTTCCTTTGAAGGAAATTCAGAGATTATGTTGCTTATAGACATTAGCCCTCGGTAGGGACAAACGACTTTTCTCGCAGATGCTCTATGATCCGCAATCTCATTTGGTCAGAATTGAAGAAAATCCAGCGCTATATGCCTTATTCTCCTTGTTTTCACGGATGGCATGTCAGAACTCATGCGCGTGAAAGCCAAGAACAAAAGGGCATTCCTGCATCGGTCAATATATATGTGGAAACGATATATCCTCTATAGAGGACAAGAAATTTTGGGGCAATCAGGCAAAAAGCGCACGAGAAAATGAGTACTTTCAAGGACTGCCTTAGAATGGACAGATGTTCACTAAAACGGTCATAATTTTGTCATTCTGAGTCCGTGTCGGACCCATAAGTACTCAAACTGCTCGCGGCGAGCGCATGAATCTAAAAATACTCACTCTTGCGCCAGAGGCCCGAGTACCTCAAATTCAGCCTTAAGCAGGACTTTTGGCCCGAAAGTCAAAGAACATCATTCGTCGCTGTTTTTCGACAAGTTTCAACCCATTGGCACTTCCTTTGAAGGAAATTGAGAGATTATGTTGCTTATAGACATTAGCCTCTCGGTAGGGACAAACGTACTTTTCTGCAGATGCTCTATGATCCGCAATCTTATTTGGTCAGAATTGAAGAAAATCCAATGCTATATGCCTTATTCTCCTTGTTTTCGCCGGATGGCATGTCAGAAACTCATGCGCTGAAAGCCAAGAACAAAAGGGCATTCCTGCATCGGTCAATATATATGTGGAAACGATATCTCCTCTATAGAGGACAAGAAATTTTGGGGCAATCAGCAAAAAGCGCACGAGAAAATGAAGTACTTTCAAGGACCGCCATAGAATGGACAGATGTTCACTAAAACGGTCATAATTTTGTCATTCGAGTCCGTGTCGACCCATAAGTATTAAACTGCTCACATGAAGCGCAAGCGAATCCAAAAAATACTCCCTCGCTTATGCCAGAGGCCCGAGTACCTCAAATTCAGCCTTAAGGTGACTTTTGGCCCCGAAAGTCAAAGAACATCATTCGTCGCTGTTTTTCGACAAGTTTCAACCCATTGGCACTTCCTTTTGAAGGAAATTCGAGATTATGTTGCTTATAGACATTAGCCTCTCGTAGGGACAAATTTTGCAAAATTACTAATGGCGATCGTCAAGCAAAGGCGCCATTACTAGTTTAAACTAGTAATGGCTTAACCTGAGGAGATGCCCATTAGTATATATACTTATTATTTTTACTTTTTTCAAGAAAACTACTAATGGAGCACCGTCTCACGACAAGCGCTATTAGTAATTGGGGTTACTAATGGCGCATTTTCCTACGATGCACCATTAGTAACCCGGGACCAACAAGATATTTTGGACAGCCCACACCTACCCACTCACTTTCCTCACTTCATTCCATCCACCTCCTTCTCCAAGCTTTAAGCCATCTCCTCCTCCTCACCTCATTTCCACCATAGATTCAACAAAATTAAGTGGTGAAATTACCTTTTGATAGGTAAGTAAGGAAAGCTATCTTCATGATATAGATCTACTTTTTTTTCTCCCTAGCTCGCTTCCAACAACGTGCACATGCACTTTGGTGGCCTAGCTAGATCTATGTATGTTTGTGGTGTTGCATGTGTTTGTGGTGTTGCATATATGTTTGTGTTTGAAGGTACCAGATTTGAAATATGTGATAGTTGCCAATATTTTGCCTTAATGTTTTGATTCATTTCCGCTTTAAGCAGAATTTTGGCACTATGCATTCTTTTGGTCCTATTTTAGGAAGGTCATGCCAAATTTTTCTTGGTTCTAACATATCGCTTTTGCTCTACTCTCCGCAGCGACTGATGGTCCGCACGATGACCGAAGGCATCGTGAATAGGTTTTTGAGCTCCTTGAAGGCCGAGATGCTTCAAAAGAACGAGACCGAGATAAGATGTCCATGTCGAAGATGCAAGTCAAGAGCCTTATTATGGACCCGGATTCGGCAGTCTGGGACCACCCTCTTTTGCGTGGTTTCATGGATGGCTATCGGTGGTAAGGTGATGAAGATGACTATCAAGTCATCCATGGTCGGGCCGCAAGAAATGAGGAAGGGCAACAAGACAAGTACCACCGCCGTGAGGAAGCGCGTAGAAGACGAAGAATCTCGGTGACATGATCATGACGGTGATGTTAAAACACAGTCATCATGTAGAAGATGTCGATATGATGATGAGGAAGATCAAGACGAAGGGCATGATCATGAAGATGAAGATGCCGAGCATTTACGATGGAGGCTGGGTGCGAGACCTCATATTCAAGAGTCGCTTCTCAAGCGGACGGATAACGCAAGAGCTGCCGCCCGAGAGAAAGCCAAGCTGGATCAATCGAGATAGACGCCGTTACTCCATTGTATGAAGGATGCAGCCCGAGGATACCCGCCAAAGTAACGCCATGGCTCGAGATGAAGGTAAAACAAAATGACCGACGATGCTTCGATGAGAATATGTCATTCGCACGAACGCCTTCCCAAGGGGAACAAGTGCCCGACCGGCTTCGAGGAGGCGAAGAAAATCGTGTGTCCTCTCGGATTTACCGCACGTGAAATACCATGTGTGCATGAACAATTGCATCATTTATCGGGACGAGCACGCGGAGTCTACCATATGTCCGTGTCGGGCGCCACTCGATACAAGAAGAGGAAGAAAGCTCTCGAAAATCGGTGTGGTACTTTCCGATCACTCCTCGCAGCGGTATTTCGCGACCCTAAGGTAGCAAAGCTCCCGCGTTGGCACGCACGGATAGGGAGGAGAAGAAGCGAGAAGATGACGCAAATGATCCGGAGATAGATAAAAAGACAAGATGCCGAGTCACCCTAAGGATGCGAGCGCCAGTGGCAAGCGTTGAACTTTCAATACCCAAAATTTGGGAACGATCCAAGGAACATCGTGGCCGGGCGCGAGCACCGATGGAGTCAATCCGCTTGGCAGACGTGAGAAGCACACATAGCACCCGGCCCGTGTTTGTGTGGATGTACAACCTTCCCCTTGTTGTGCATGAAGAGGAAGTACATTCACATGAGTATGCTAATTGAAGGGCCGAAACAACCAGGAACGACATCAATCAGACCGGGCTGCCGAAAGAGGAGCTTGACACGCTTTGGAAAACGCCACCAATACGTGGACGCCAGCAGAAAGAATATTTCCTTATGAGAGCCGTGACCGCTTCACGACGGTGCACGACTATCTCGAGTTACGGATATCTCGCGGGGCGGTAGTCCACGGATTTTCTGGATGCGTAAGGTGCATGGATGACACAACGACGCTAGCCTAGATAGAGATCCCGGTCTTCGAAAACCGTGTTCATGGGACATCGAAGGTGGCTTCACGACGATGACCCGTGGAAGAAACGCAAGGATCTGTTCGATGGTGAAACCGAACTCCAAAACGCCTGTAACGAGGAGCGCGAGGAAATAGACAAGTTGTTGAAAATTGGAAAGACCGCCTAATCGCCGAAAGAAGCGAAAGCGCGAGCTGCTTCTTTGAAGGTATGGAAAAGCGAGGTCTGCTCGGGACTTGCTGTCATCGAAGATCCACCGTGTGCCTCATAGCCTTGATGTCATGCATATCACGAAGAACGTGTGCGCGAGAGTCTGCTTGGTACCCCTCAACATGGCGAGAGGACCAAAGATGGGCCGAAAAGCAAGGGCGCATTTGAAATCAATGGGCATCGTGCAGAGCTTCACGCTAATGATGAAGATGATGATGATGATGATGAGGCGGCAGACACGGAAAGTCGCCGCAAAGGCAAAAGGCCAAGAAGACCGAAATGACTACCTCCCGCGTGCTTCACTCTAAGTCGAGGAGATCGAGCAGCTTTTCACCGCTCCTAGGAGTAAAACTTCCTTACGATTACGCTGGGAAGACAAGCGGATACCTAGACCCAACCATGCGAAGTTCGGGATGAAGTCTCACGACCGTCACATGCTGATGACGCAGATACTTCCAGCCAGTAATCCATGGGATCATGGACGCCGCACGTCAAGTGAAACGCTATTTGGCCTATGCAACTTTTTTCGGCGTCATCTCTCCGAAGTCGATTGGCGTGAAACCTTCGAAGGCTCTGTGAAGAGATCGTGGTGATACTATGCGAGCTTGAGATGTACTTCCGCCCGCATTCTTCGACGTTATGGTGCATCTGCTGGTCCATATAGTGGAGGATATCATCCAACTCGGGCGACGCTCCCGCACACAGATGATGCCGTCGAAAGGATGAATGGGGTCATCAAAGGATACGCCTCGCAACATGTCACGTCCAAAGGAAAGCATAGCCAGGCTTTTCAATCAAGAGTGCATCTCCTATCGCACGAATTATCTAGGCATCGAGAACCCCGCTGGTCTCGCCGTCACCAGCAGCACCTCGGCAGGCTCGCTGGATGGGGTCACCATGAGGGTCGCCATGAAATGCATGTCGACTTCGAGGGTCGACTTCACCGACTTTGAAAGAGCAAACCTAGTCGCTTACAACACATAGACGTGGTCGATCCTTGGGTGGTAGAGCACAAAACCTTTATTAAGAAGACGCACAATGACCGAGCCCAACAGAGGACGGACGGAGATATACTCAAAGAGCACAACTCATGTTTCACGCGTTGGTTCGCAGAGGCTTCTCATACCATCTTTACATGAGGATTCTTCCACGGAAGAACAACTCATATTCGCCTTGTCACAGGGCCGAGCACAACTCGATGACCTATGAGGCGACGATATCAACGACTACACATTCTACACCGAGGACAAGGACATGAAGAGCGATGGTTATCGGAACTCCGTAACGGCGGAATCCGACACCGTAACGACAGGGCGGATACTACGGAAGGATCGAGGAGATCTGGGAGCTGAGCTCTGCCTGAGAGAAGGTCCCGATGTTCCGGTCGATGGGCCAAAAACGCCAAAAAAGAAGACCGTATTTCACCACCATGGTTATACCCGATGCCAAATCCAAGACGCCGGGCGCATAAACGCCACCGCTAAAAATGAGCCATGGGTATCGGCTTCCCAAGTGGACCAATGCTTTCATTACCGACCCGCAAAAGCCCGGCCGTGTTTGTCGTGAGGAGAGGCAAAAGGAAGATCATCGGAATGGATGGAGTAGCCAATGAGCAAGACTTCGACAAGCACGGGCGACCAAGATCGAACATGACGCATTTAATTTATGAAGTAGCAAAGACACACCACAAGAAGAAGCAGGACCACCCTACCTAAAGGACGTCTGCTCCACGTAAGAACTCCGCTTATAAAAAGAAGGGCAAGAAGATTGTGAACAGATAGCTAGCTAAGACCGATTGTATTTAAATCGTAGTCTTCATTTCTCGATTGTATTTCATGGGCACTTTTGATATCATGAATATTTTAAATTTCATGGGCACTTTTGAATTCATGAGGACACTTGATCTTGATTCCCCCTCCATCTCGATCTCGATCCCCCTCCATCTCGATCGCACTCAAGACTCCTCCCGCTAGCTCCACCCATCGCAACCTCCCCGCTTCCACCGCCGAGCACCCGCCCCGTGACCCAGACTTTTTGAACATATTTTTAAATTTTTTACTATTTTATAAAAAATATTACTGTTATAGTTTAAACAAGTTTGAACATATTTAAACACAAATAAATATAAAAACATCATTTAAAATGCATAAAAATATTACTTGTTATGATTTAAACAAGTTTGAACATATTTAAACACAAATAAATATAAAAACACCATTTAAAATGCATAAAAAATATTGGGGATCCTGAATCGAACCCAAGACCTCCTGGTGTGTGTGTGTGGTCACCAGTCAGCTAGTGGGTGGGTTCTCATCATAGATAGGGCTCAGTAGATATGGCTATTGGGCTAGATTAAAACAAAATTCTAATGGCGCATCGAGGGGTGGTGCGCCATTTGAACAAGTCAGATTTATAGGCTTAATCGCCGGTGGGTGCGCCATTAGAAAGATTCCTCCACCTATTCCTCCGGCCTCTCTCCTCCCTTGAGATCCCCCCACTGACCTAACTTTGCCCTGCAGCCATCGCCTTCAATTGCCGCCTCGAGCCGAGAGACGCACGACCGCCACTCTCACTCAGCAAAGCACGCGACGCCGAGCTGAGCGCCACTCGCTGCCCCTCCGCCAGCCAGGCCGACGCCCTCCGCCTAAGCCGAGACGCAGAGACAAAGGCGAGGGAGGAGCCCACCGCAGTCACTGAGCTTCGACGCCACTGCGCCGAGCTTCACCGGGCGCCTTCCTCCATTCCTCCATCCTCTCCCTGGTGATTCTCCTTCTCCTCCATCCTCACCTGCAAACCCTAGGGTAGGCCTGGCTTTCCGTGCTGTTAGCCAACCAATCGCTTGATGCCTGCGTATCATGCTTGTGTTTTGAGTTTAAGATTTATATAATTGCAGACTGCAAAGCTGCAACAACCAAATATAGGTAAATAAAAGACAAAGTGGGTGATCTCAACACTGGAAAAAGGTTTATTATATCGAGCAAGCAAACCGATTTAGTACTCTAGTATACACCACGTTTGTGTCCAAGATACATTCTCGACTGGATTCCCGTGAAATGAAAATTGATTTGATATTGAATTGACTTAGAAATACAATTGCATTGGCCAAAGAAAAGCAGTCACCTCTTTTAACCAAGAAAACACCAGTTCATTATAAGTCAATTAAACTTCCAAAGGCTTTGGTTTGACAAAGAATCGCAATTTTCAAATAGAAGTGTATGATGTAAAGATTTCCAAACTGTTGTCTTCTCCCTCTCTAAGAAGGAATCCATGTAGCAGAGGAGAAAAGCAAAACAATCAAGGATCCGAGTCTCGACTATAGTTGCATATATAAGATATAACTTAGAACTTGGTGTTTTCATCTAAAATTATTGAAACTATTGGGAGAAATGCGATAGGTAGCAATAAAGTGATATATCCAAAAGCTCAATTTGTAATATTAGGTATGAAGACCTCTATGTGGATGCTAACAAACAACGATCAAATAGCAAAACTGTAATGCCATGCAAGTTCAGGCGGACAAAGATACTGATTTGTAAAATGCAAGTGGATTTTGGTGCCGCCGTTAGGTGGTAGTACTGTGATTAATAAATCTAACTATATGAGCTCTCAATACTTGTGTAATATGATTGCTTTTGGGCTGTTTGAAGACATGTTGAATCGGGTTTATGTGTTATTTAGGATGAACTCCTTGCATTGCCAGTTAAAGCCTAACTATATTGTCATTACATATTTTTATGTATACATATTGTTTTTGTTAATACTTGTGTAATATCATTTCTTTATTTTTTGTTAAGTGGAGCTAACAAAATAATTTATCTGGTTTTATTATTTTGCATACCCACTTGAACTGCAATTTCATTTATGTTGTTATAAGTTTGTTGCCAAAGCATGAGTTAACTTGTCATCATTTATCGAAATTCGTAATGTGTTTGGACTATATGTTCATTGGTACTACTTGTGATGTCATCTGCTGTACTACTTGGAAATTTTGTCAACTAGTGATGCTGCATTGGTGATACTCGAGAGGTCTCTTGAGTTTGCCGAATGTCGATTAACTTCCGCTCCCAAATTCGGGCATCCATATGTCCTATTTTCAGCAAAGGTCATGCTGAATTTTCCGTGAATTTTAGCATGACTTTGCTAAAATAGGACATATGGGGTACTTGCAACTAATGCCCTTATCATGCATGGGTACTAATTGGTCTCTTCTTCGCTTATCGAGATGGCGGAAGCAGCCACCGCCGATTCATGGCTAATCATGAGACAAGTTGGATGCTTCGAGTTCTTCACTATCATACTTGAGGCTTCAGATCATCCATGACGCAGTATATAAAACGAGAGATCTCCCTTCACCCATCTCATTATGATATCTGTTGTTTGCTACATCACTCATTTTCCCAAACCACAGAGGTCTGCTCCGACAGCTTTTATGAACATGCCGATGGGTGAAGATCCGCCAATAATGTGAAGTCAGCTGGCTGTGCGGCAGCTGGTTTCGCAGCAAAGGGATGTGCAGCTATGCATCAAGAAGGGCCACATGTACTTGTCTCGTGGGTGGGAGAAGTTCTACCGCGCTTCACGACCTGCAAACCGGGTACTTCCTTGTCTTCGTGTATTGCACGACGACGCCAACATGCTCATCGTGAAGGTGTACAACAAGACTATGTGTCGTGATGTGCTACGCCGATGATGATGCGCGCACGCTCGCCTTTCTTATTCCTCTACATTTGGCTTTGTCTCACATCGATTGTTAACGGTCATTGTTGCATTTTGGACAGGTAGGAGCAGCAATAGCTGACACTAGCTACAGCCAAAGCAGCAATGACTATGGTCAGAGCGGTAAAGCAAGGCCGATTCGGGTCAGAGCGTAAAGCAGCAATGATTCTCCGCACCAAAGATAGACAACAAGAAGGATGATCCGGATCGGAGGAGGGAGAAGAGGAGCAGAGTGAGGATGAGGAGTCTGATGATGACGATGGGCATCAGCTGAGGATGCACTGAAGGCTGGTGAGGCCGACCAAGGGCAAGAGATGGTGGTGGCCACCATGGGCAAGAGATGGAGGTGGCCGAGGATGACCTAGCAATGGGCGTGCTCTGAAGGTGGCCTCGCGATGGTGGTGGTGTGCTCGACAATGACCACGCACCGTGGTGGTAGCCGCGATCCCACAAATGGGCGACATAACCACGCCAATTGTGGTAGAAGACTACATCCCACTACCTCCACCTCCACCGCCGGCCGCCTAGGCGATCAGTGAGATGAAGGAGAAGAACCGCCACTTTGTCGTGTATGTCGATCTCCTATAGGTTAGCTATCCAAAATGATATATATATATATACTTAGTTACCTATGTTATCTCTAATATGCTTAGTTTCCTATAGGTTAGCTTCATTTTACCTAAGTTGGCTCTAATATACTAACTTAGAGCTTATATGCTTAGTTTCCTATAGGTTAGCTCCAAAATAACTTATGTTAGCACAAAATGATCAAGTTTACATAATAAGCTTATTGTCTTTTTCTTAATCTTCTTCTTTTCCAAAATGACATAGGTTAGCTTCATTTTACCTAAGTTGGCTCTAATATACTAACTTAGACCTTATATGCTTAGTTTACTATAGGTTAGCTCCAAAATAACTTATGTTAGCACAAAATGATCAAGTTTACATAATAAGCTTATAGTCTTCTTCTTATTCTTCTTCTTTTCCAAAACTCTTCTTATTCTTCTTCTAGTGTTCTTCCTCTTCTAGTATTCTTCTAGTCTTCTTCTTTTTCTTCTTCTAACTTCTTGTTTATCATTTTGCAGATTTGATTTAATTGACGGAAGCTTGCGTGGATGGAGTGCTTCTTTTCCATTTGTGTTTTTATTTTGTATCAATGTGAAACTTTTGTGAATTGATGGATAACAGTGTTGGATGAACAATGTGAAACTTTTGTAACCATTAGTAACTATGTGTTGACTACGATGTATATATGATGAAACTTGTGTGTTGGATATGATTGCTATATGGATGCTTGTTGTATATATATGTGTTGAATATATCATATGTGAAATAGTGACTGAGATTAAGAAGAAAAGAATAAAAAGTTGTTACTAATGGCGACTACCATGTCTCAAGGTCATATAAGTATAGCAGATAATAGTGGCGATTGTGGTGCGATATTAATGGCGATCGCACTGGTGCGCCATTAGAATATCGTGATTCTAATGGCGATATGTGGTGCGCCATTAGAAAAAATTTAATGGCGTGAGTCTAGTGGCGCATCACCATGGGCCATTAGAAGGAAAACTGGTGCCACTAGCATGCCTTTTCCTAGTAGTGTGCAGATGCTCTATGATCCGGCAATCTCATTTGGTAGTAAATTGAAGAAAATCCAAATGCTATATGCCTTATAATCCTAGTTTTAGCGAATGGCATGTCAGAACTCATGCGCTGTGGAAAGCCAAGAACAAAAGGGCATTCCCTGCATCGGTCAATATATATGTGGAAACCTTATCTCCTATAGAGGACAAGAAATTTTGGGGCAATCGAGCAAAAAGCGATGAGAAAATGAAGTACTTTCAAGGATCGCCAAAGAATGGACAGATGTTCACTAAAACGGTCATAATTTTGTTCATCTTGACTCCATGTCGGACCCATAAGTACTAAACTGCTTTCAAGAAGCGTTGAATCCAAAAATACTCCACACTTCCGCCAGAGGCCCGAGTACCTCAAATTCAGCCTTAGCAGGACTTTTTGGCCTCGAAAGTCAAAGAACATCATTCATGGCTGTTTTTCGATAGGTTTACGAACCCATTGGCACTTCGCTTTGAAGGAAATTCGAGATTATGTTGCTTATAGACATTAGCCCCTGGTAGGGACAAACGTACCTTCTCGCAGATGCTCTATGATCCCGCAATCTCATTTGGTTGTAAATTAAAGAAAATCCAGCTGCTATATGCCTTATTCTCCTTGTTTTCACGGACGACATGTTTGTAATTAATCGCATGCGAAAGCCAAGAACAAAATGTCGATTAACTTCCGCTCTGCAATTCCGGGCCTCCATATGTCCTATTTTCAGCAAAGGTCATGCTGAAATTTTCCGTGAATTTTAGCATGACTTTGCTAAAATAGGACATATGGGGTACTTGCAACTAATGCCCGTTATCATGCATGGGTACTAATTGGTCTCTTCTTCCGCTATCGTAGATGGCGGAAGCAGCCACCGCCGATCATGCGATAATCAAGATACAAGTTGGATGCTTCTGAGTTCTTCACTATCATACTTGAGGCTTCAGATCATCCATGACGCAGTATATAAAACGAGAGATCTCCCTTCACCCATCTCATTATGATATCTCGTTGTTTGCTACATCACTCATTTTCCCAAACCACGAGGGCTGCTCCGACAGCTTTTATGAACATGCGATGGGTGAAGATCCATAAATAATGTGAAGTCTGCGGACAATTGGCAGCTGAGTTTCGCAGTAATGGGATGTGCGATTTGCATCAAGAAGGGCCACATGTACTTGTCTGTGGTGGGAGAAGTTCTACCGCGCTCACGACCCGCGGTGGGGTACTTCCTTGTCTTCGTGTCTGACGACGACGCCAACATGCTCATCGTGAAGGTGTACAACAAGACTATGTGTCGCGATGTGCTACGCTGCCGATGATGATGCATTTATCGCTCCGCTTCTTCTTATTCCTCTACATTTGGCTTTGTCTCACATCGATTATTAACGGTCATTGTTGCATTTTGGACGGTAGGAGCAAGAGCAATGACACTAGCTACAGCCAAAAGCAGCAAATGACTATGGTTGTAGAAGCAAAAAGAAGCGATTCTGGTCAGAGCGGAAGCAAAGAAGCGATTCTCGCACCAAAGATAGACAACAAGAAGGATGATCCGGACTCGAGTGGGAGAAGAGGAGCAGAGTGAGGATGAGGAGCTGCATGATGACGATGGGCATCAGCCGAGGACTACCTAATGGTGGTATTGACTCAAGGGCAAGAGATGGTGGTGGTGACCATGGGCAAGAGATGGAGGTGGCCGAGGATGACCTAGCAATGGGCGTGCTCAAGGTGGCCTCGCGATGGTGGTGGTGCTCGACAATGACCACGCACCGGTGGTGGCGCAAGCGATCCCACACCGGGCGACATAACCACGCCTAATTGTGGTAGAAGACTACATCCCACTACCTCCATCGCCTCCACCTCGCCGCCTAGGCGATCAGGAGATGAAGGAGAAGAACTGCTTACTTTGTCGTGTATGTCGATCTCCTATAGGTTAGCTATCCAAAATGATATATATATATATACTTAGTTACCTATGTTATCTCTAATATGCTTAGTTTCCTATAGGTTAGCTTCATTTTACCTAAGTTGGCTCTAATATACTAACTTAGAGCTTATATGCTTAGTTTCCTATAGGTTAGCTCCAAAATAACTTATGTTAGCACAAAATGATCAAGTTTACATAATAAGCTTATTGTCTTTTCTTAATCTTCTTCTTTTCCAAAATGACATAGGTTAGCTTCATTTTACCTAAGTTGGCTCTAATATACTAACTTAGACCTTATATGCTTAGTTTCCTATAGGTTAGCTCCAAAATAACTTATGTTAGCACAAAATGATCAAGTTTACATAATAAACTTATAGTCTTCTTCTTATTCTTCTTCTTTTCCAAAACTCTTCTTATTCTTCTTCTAGTGTTCTTCCTCTTCTAGTATTCTTCTAGTCTTCTTCTTCTTTCTTCTTCTAACTTCTTGTTTATCATTTTGCGATTTGATTTAATTGACTAAGCTATGCGTGGATGGAGTGCTTCTTTCCATTTGTGTTTTTATTTTGTATCAATGTGAAACTTTTGTGAATTGATGGATAATGATGTTGGATGAACAATGTGAAACTTTTGTAACTATTTAACTATGTGTTGGCTACGATGTATATATGATGAAACTTGTGTGTTGGATATGATTGCTATATGGATGCTTGTTGTATATATATATGTGTTGAATATATCATATGTGAAATAGTGACCTGAGATTAAGAAGAAAAGAATAAAAAAGTTGTTACTAATGGCGACTACCATGTGTCCAGGCGCTATAAGTATAGCAGTATAATAGTGAAGATCGGTATAAAATATTAATGGCGCCTTCGCTCGTGCGCCATTAGAATACCAGATTCTAATGGCGATATGTGGTGCGCCATTAGAAAAAATTTAATGGCGTGAGTCTAGTGGGCGCATCAGCCATGGGCCATTAGAAGGAAAACCGTGTGCCACTAGCATGCCTTTTCCTAGTAGTGTATGAGATGCTCTATGATCCCGCAATCTCATTTGGCCGTAAATTGAAGAAAATCCAAATGCTATATGCCTTATAATCCTAGTTTTCACGTAATGGCATGTCAGAACTCATGCGGAAAGCCAAGAACAAAAGGGCATTCCTGCATCGGTCAATATATATGGAAACCTTTATCTCTCTATAGAGGACAAGAAATTTTAGGGCACTCAGCAAAAGCGCATGAGAAAATGAAGTACTTTCAAGGACCGCCAAAGAATGGACAGATGTTCACTAAAACGGTCATAATTTTGTCATTCGGACTCCATGTCGGACCCATAAGTACTAAACTGCCAAGTAAGAAGCGTTGAATCCAAAAATACTCCACACTTCCGCCAGAGGCCCGAGTACCTCAAATTCAGCCTTACAGGACTTTTGGCCCCGAAAGTCAAAGAACATCATTCATGGCTGTTTTTGGATAGGTTTCGAACCCATTGGCACTTCGCTTTGAAGGAAATTGAGAGATTATGTTGTTTATAGACATTAGCCCTGGTAGGGACAAACGTACCTTTCTCGTGCGCAGATGCTCTATGATCCGGCAATCTCATTTGGTTGTAAATTAAAGAAAATCCAAATGCTATATGCCTTATTCTCCTTGTTTTCACGGACGGACATGTCAGAATTAATGCGGCGAAAGCCAAGAACAATAGGGCATTCCCCGCATCGTCAATATATATGTGGAAATGATATCTCCTCTAGAGAGGACAAGAAATTTTGGGGCAATCAGCAAAAAGCGATGAGAAAATGAAGTACTTTCAAGGACTACCATAGAATGGACAGATGTTCACTAAAACGGTCATAATTTTATCATTCGAGTCCGTGGTGGGACCCATAAGTAATTAAGCTGCCATCGAAGCTGCCAAGTGAATCCATAAAATTCTCCTCGCTCGCTCCAGGAGGCCCGGAGTACCCTCAAATTCAGCCTTAAGCAGGACTTTTTGGCCCTAAAAGTTAAAGAACATCATTTGTTGCTGTTTTTGAGACAAGTTTCTGAACCCATTGGCACTTCCTTTTGAAGGAAATTTGAGAGATTATGTTGCTTATCGACATTAGCCCACCTGGTAGGGACAAACGTACCTTTCTACAAATGCTCTATCATCCGGACAATCTCATTTGGCCGTAAATTGAAGAAAATCCAGCGGCTATATGCCTTATTCTCCTTGTTTTCGCCGGATGGCATGCTGTAACTCATGCGCGCGAAAGACAAGAACAAAAGGGCATTCCTGGCATCGGTCAATATATATGTGGAAACGTTATCTCCTCTATAGAGGACAAGAAATTTTGGGGCAATCAGGCAAAAAGCGCATGAGAAAATGAAGTACTTTCAAGGACTGTCATAGAATGGATAGATGTTCACTAAAACGGTCATAATTTGTCATTTGGAGTCCATGTCGGACCCATAAGTACTCAAACTGCTCACGGCGAGCGCGCGAATCCAAAAAATACTCCATGCTTCCACAAGGAGGCCTGGAGTACCCTCAAATTCAGCCTTAAGCAGGAGTATTTGGCCCTGAAAGTCAAAGAACATCATTCGTCGCTGTTTTTCAGACAAGTTTCTGAACCCATTGGCACTTCCTTTTGAATGAAATTCGATAAATTATGTTGCTTATAGACATTAGCCCCCCTGGAAGGGACGAACATACCATTCTGCAGATGCTCTATGATCCGGGAAATCTCATTTGGCCGTAAATTGAAGAAAATCTAGCGGCTATATACCTTATTCTCCTTGTTTTCGCCGGATGGCATGTCAGAACTCATGCGCGCGAAAGCCAAGAACAAAAGGGCATTCCCGCATCGATCAATATATATGTGGAACGATATCGCCTCTATAGAGGACAAGAAATTTTGGGGCAATCGCGCAAAAGCGCACTGTAAAATGAAGTACTTTCAACGAACGCCATAGAATGGACAGATGTTCACTAAAACGGTCATTATTTTCTCATTCGAGTCCGTGTTCGACCCATAAGTATTCAAACTGTCGCAAGGAGAAGCAGTGAATCCATAAAATTCTCGCTTTGCGCCAGAGGCCCGAGTACTTTAAATTCAGCCTTCGTGACTTTTGGCCCGAAAGTCAAAGAACATCATTCGCCACTGCTTTTCAAACAAGTTTCGAACCCATTGGCACTTCCTTTTGAAGGAAATTCAGAGATTATGTTGTTTATAAACATTAGCCCCCACGGTGATGAGGACATCAATACCATTATTACACCCACAGCCTCGCCGCTATACATACCGGACTAATTACTAGAGCTCACAAGACGCCAACTAAATTACTGTGTACTTTCGCTTTTTGGTAATGATTCTAATGTTCATGAGAATATGACGCTTAAATTGGATACATTTGTTTTGCTTACAAATGTAGGGCCTAGCTTGGAGAAGGATGAACATTGGAGCAAGAACCAGATGGAGATGATGGCATGCTAAGGGGACAAGAATGGAGTTACAAGTGATGATTTCAGACTTTGAAGCCACCATAATGAGTGCATGAAGCCTTGGACGAAATATACAAGATGCCACTTCATAATATTCGTCCCATAGGCTATTCTAGGTGCTCGTCACCTTATTATTGGGCCAGGCCCATGTAATTTCGAAATACATTAGTATAGGCTATTTTAGAGTCCGTATGTGTGGGAAACAAGAGATAGGGTTAGTTTTCGACCCCTCCACCAAGGCTTAATCTTTTGTCATTCAGTGAGAAGAGGTCCGAAACCACCTCCGCTTAGGCCCAAAATTTTCCAAAACGCACGGGACAAAAAATTTTCTCGCTATCCTATTTTTAGGTGTTTCTGCCGTATTGAGACAAATCCCCTATAGAAAGTTTTTTTGACCCGCTTCCGCTTTTTGGGTCCCAGTCAAAAAAAAAAAGTTCAAAAAAATTTGCGTGCCCATCCCGCCGTACTTGACGGGAAGAGTTTTGAGACACTCGCCATTATAGTGATTTTTCGCAAAAAAAAAAAAAAGCAGCGTAAAAAAAAAGCAGCGCAAAAAAAAAAAAAAAGCGAAAAAAAAAAATCAGAGTGTGCTCCTCCCTTGTTTACGCAGCTACCGTGATTTTGTTAGTGTTCTAGGCTCGCGGCTCTAGCACGGCTCAGCCTAGGACCAAGACAAGACCGCCGTTGAGCGCTTATTCAACTTTGCATCTCTCGAATTGATTATTGTCAATTCTTTTTGCTACCATATTATAAGCCTTCCCAGCCCACATACATCTACGTCAGACGCTTGACTCTCCCCGCAATCGCTCTATCCAAGCTTTTGAGAGTTTTGATTACAACGGTTGCCGATCACCGCTGGGTAAGAACTGTAAGAATTTGAGATTTGCTTGACGGATTTGTGACACCCACCACCACCTCTTGTTAGTAGTCCAGCAGGATCATATTCTCGTGTGTTTCTATTGTCGCTAACCATGGCGGGATCACAAGTCGACGAGACCGATCGGGAGAACATGACTAACAAACAGCTACATGATAAATTTCAGCAAATGATGAGTGGACAGTGC
The DNA here is from genome assembly GCA_021437245.1 of Aegilops speltoides. Lineage (NCBI taxonomy): Eukaryota > Viridiplantae > Streptophyta > Magnoliopsida > Poales > Poaceae > Aegilops > Aegilops speltoides. The sequence continues at coordinate 7,514 of JAHHZJ010002850.1, read as the reverse complement.
AAGATGTGGTAAACAGATTTGACGAGGCCATGGAGAAGATAGATGGCATTGAGAAGACGCTTGAAACAAAGCTTGATAGCAAGTTTGATGAATTGCTCACGCTTTTCCACAACCACAGCCGGCTGCACCTATCGCACCTCTGCCGAACGACAACAACTACGCCCTTCCGAATCAGTATGGACGAGCTTAGCAGGTTCCTATTGAGACAGACAAAATTCTGGTGTCATTGCTATCATTGTTGGTGCTTCTTTGGCTCCTCGCTATCGCTGCTGGTCGTAACCAGCGAGGATGATTATATGGGAGATTATGAGGATGAGGTTGATCAACATCGTAACTACGCGGCAACCACCAAAGACCACAACCACCGTGTCGCCCACATGCAAATAATGGCAATGCTAGGGCTCCTCAGTACGAGATCATGACCATCTCCCTAAACCGAAATTGAATATTCCACCATTTGAGGGTAGATATGTTCCTGATATATCTTACTTGGGAGTTAGAACTGAACAACGATTTACATGTTTACAATATCCCGAGGAGAGACGTGTTCTGCTCATTGCTTGTGCTTTCACTAGCTTTGTATGTGTTTGGTGGTCTGAACATTGTAGATTATATCCTGTTCCAGCTACTTGGGCTGCTTTGAAAACCTGCTATGCGTATGCATCGTTGGTTCCACCATATTATCAACGTGGAATTACTTCAAAATTGCAGCGCTTAAGACAAGGAAAAATTTGTAGAAGAATATTATCGAATTACAAACCGGCTTGATTAGATGTGGTATTGTTGAGGAGAATGAAGCTATGCTTGCACGCTTTTCCGGGTGGATTAAATAGAGAGATTCGACCATTCTAGACTATAAGGATTATAATAATATCACTCGCTTATTCCATCTTGCTTGTAAAGTTGAACGTGAAGTGCGTGGATCGACAGCATTGGCGCCGCACTAACTTTTCTCCGCAGGTCGACCTTCATCATGGACACCACGCATCATCTACTTCCACCGCACCATCACCTCCTTTAGGTGCTACCTCCAACCGTGATACAAGAAAGCAGGCACAACCACCACTATCTCCAAGAGCACACCATTGCTGGCCACAAGCAGCTCTTCTTCCATGGCGCCAACAGGGCACACAAGTGATATTATTTGTCGCTGTAAGGGAAGAGGACATTTTCTGAAAGAATGCAAATCTCAGCGTGTGATGATTGCTAACGAGGATGGTGGGTATGAGTCCGCTTAGTGACTATGATGAGGAGACTTTGGCTCTTATTACACATGAGGAACACGGTGGAGATGATTCTGATCATGAGACACAATACATGGCTGTCAAGATGCCGACAGTATGAATGTTTAGTTGCTCAACGTGTTTTGAGTGTGCAGTTACACAAGCTGAGCAAAATCAGAGGCATAATTTGTTCCATACAAAGGAGTTGTGAAGGAACGCTCTATTCAAGGCCATCATAGATGGAGGGAGCTGCAACAACTTGGCTAGCATGGAGATGGTGGAGAAGCTATCTCTCACCACAAGACCACATCCACATCCTTACTACATCCAATGGTTCAACAACAGCGCAAGGTGAAGGTAACACGACTGCTCGTGTGCATTTTAGTATCTCTACATATGCTGATTATGTTGATTGTGATGTGGTACCTATGCAAGCATGTTCCTTGTTACTTGGTAGACCATGGCAATTTGATAAAAAATTCGACACCATGGTAGAAACAATCAAGATACTCTTGTTCATAAGGATAAAAATATTACTTTGCTTCCTATGACTCTCGAGTCCATTTTGAAAGATGATATTAATAGAGCTAATAAAGCAAAACAGAGAAAATAAGAGTGAAAATCAGATTGTGGTAAAAGAATTTGAGCAACACATGAAGACTAATAATAAACCATCTATCGTTGTTTCCGAAATTAAATTGAAAAGTGCATGTTTACTTGCCACCAAATCTGATATTGATGAGCTAGATTTTGGCAAATCTATTTGCTATGCTTTTGTGTGCAAAGAGGCATTATTTTCATTCGAGGACGTGGTTTTCTTCTTTGCCCCTCGTCTGTCACTAACATTTTGCAGAGTTCGCCGACGCCTTTCCACAAGACGTGCACCGGATTACCACCTATTCGAGGGATTGAGCATCAAATTGACTTAATTCCCGTGCATCATTACCCAACCGCACCATACCGTACTCAATCCAGAGGAGACGAAGGAGATTATGCGTCAAGCATGTGAGCTGCTCGACAAAGGTTATATACGCGAATCCCTTAGTCCTTGTGCTGTTCCTATTATTCTAGTGCCGAAAAAGGATGGTACGTCACGATGTGTGTTGATTGTAGAGGCATCAATAATATTACTATTCGTTATCGCCACCCTATTCCTAGGCTAGATGATATGCTTGATGAATTGAGTGGCTCTACAATATTCTCCAAAGTTGATTTGCGAGTGGATACCATCAAATTCGTATGAAATTGGGAGATGAATGGAAACAGCATTTAAAACTAAGTTTGATTATATGAGTGGTTAGTCATGCCTTTTGGGTTAACTAATGCACCTAGTACTTTCATGAGATTAATGAACGAAGTTTTACGTGCTTTCATTGGACGATTTGTGGTAGTTTATTTTGATGATATACTGATTTATAGCAAATCTTTGGAAGAACATTTGGAACATTTACGTGTTGTTTTAATGCTCTACGATGCACGCTTGTTTGGTAACCTTGGGAAGTGCACCTTTTGCACCGACCGAGTATCTTTTTCTTGGCTATGTTGTTACTCCACTGGAATTGAAGTTGATAAAGCCAAGATTGAAGCTATTGAGAGTTGGCCGCAGCCCAAACGGTCACACAAGTGAGGAGTTTCTTGGCCTCGCTTGGTTTCTATAGGCGCTTTGGTGAGAGATTTCAGCACCATTGCTGCACCTCTCAATGAGCTTACAAAGAAGGATGTGCCTTTTGTTTGGGGTACCGCATGACAGAAGAAGCCTTCACTGTGTTGAAAGATAAGTTGACACATGCTCCTTTACTCCAACTTCCGATTTTACTAAGACTTTTGAGCTTGAATGTGATGCTAGTGGAATTGGATTAGAGGTGTGTTATTACAAGATGGCAAACCTGTTATGCATTTTTCTGAAAAATTGAGTGGGCCTAGTCTGAATTATTCTACTTATGATAAAGAATTATATGCTCTTGTTCGACTTTAGAAACATGGCAACATTATTTATGGCCCAAAGAATTTGTTATACATTCTGATCATGAATCTTTGAAACATATTAAAAGTCAAGCTAAACTGAATCGTAGACATGCTAAATGGGTTGAATTCATTGAGACTTTCCTTATGTCATTAAACACAAGAAGGGTAAAGAAAATGTTATTGATGCATTGTCTCGCCGCTATACTATGCTTTCACAACTTGATTTCAAAATATTTGGTTTGGAGACCATCAAAGATCAATATGTGCATGATGCTGATTTTAAAGATGTATTGCAGAATTGTAAAGAAGGAAGAACATGGAACAAGTTTGTCGTTAATGATGGGTTTGTATTCCGTGCTAACAAGCTATGCATTCCAGCTAGCTCCGCTCGTCGTTTTGTGTTGCAGGGGAGGCGATGGAGGAGGACTAATGGGACACTTTGGCGTGAAGAAGACGGAGGACGATTTGCTACATTTCTTTTGGCCAAAGATGAGACGGATGTTGAGCGCTTTATTGCTCATTGCACTACATGTCAAAAAGCTAAGTCACGACTCAATCCTCATGGTTTATATATGCCTTTGCATCAGTAATCTAGTGTTCCTTGGGAGGATATATCGATGGACTTTGTTTTAGGTTTACCTAGAACAAAGAAGGAGGGATAGCATATTTGTTGTCGTGGATAGATTCTAAAAATGGCACACTTTATACCATGTCATAAAAGCGATGATGCTGTCAATGTTGCTGATTTGTTCTTTCGTGAAATTATTCGCTTGCATGGTGTGCCAAATACTATTGTTTCAGATCGTGATACTAAATTTCTTAGCCACTTTGGAGATGTTTATGGGCCAAGTTGGGGACTACACGCTTTTAGTACTACTTGTCACCCCTAAACCGATGGATAAATCAAGTAGTCAATAGAACATTGTCTACTATGCTTAGGGCTGTTCTAAAGAAAATAAGAAAATGTGGGAGGAATGCTTGCCTCATATTGAATTTGCTTATAATCGCTCGTTGTATTCTACTACTAAGATGTGCCCTTTTGAAGTTGTGTATGGTTTCCTACCTCGGCACCTATTGATTTGTTGCCTCTTCCATCTTCTGGAGAAGGTTAATTTTGATGCTAAAGAACGTGCTGAATTGATTTTAAAATGCATGAGTTAACTAAGGAAAACATTGATTTATGAATGCTAAATATAAACTTCTTTGGAGATAAGGGTAGAAAACATGTTGTGTTTGCACCGAGATCTTGTTTGGTTACATTTGCGTAAGGATAGATTTCCGATTTATGCAAATCAAAGCTAATGCCACGCAGTCTTGGTCCCTTTAAGGTGTTGGAGAAAGTAAATGATAATGCATATAAACTTGAGCTGCCTGGTAGATTTTGGGGGTTAGTCCCACTTTTAACATTGCAGATTTGAAGCCATATTTGGGTGAGGAAGATGAACTTCCACGAGGACTCACTTCATTTCAAGAAGGGAGATGATGAGGACATCAATACCATTGTTACACCCCACAGCCCTTCGGCTATACATACCGGACCAATTACTAGAGCTCTCAAGACGCCAACTAAATTACTGTGTACTTTCGCTTCTCGGTAATGATTCTAATGTTCATGAGAATATGACGCCTAAATTGGATACATTTGTTTTGCTTACAAATGTAGGGCCTAGCTTGGAGAAGGATGAACATTGGAGCAAGAACAAGCATGGAGATGATGGCATGCTAAGGGGGACAAGAATGGAGTTACAAGTGATGATTTCAGGACTTTGAAGCCACCATAATGAGTGCATGAAGCCTTGGACTAAATATACAAGATGCCACTTCATAATATTACGTCCATAGGCTATTCTAGGTGTCTTGCGTCACCTTATTATTGGGCCAGGCCCATGTAATTTTGAAATACATTAGTATAGGCTATTTTTAGAGTCCAGATGTGTGGGGAAACAAGAGATAGGGTTAGTTTCTAACCCTCCACCAAGGGCCACGAAATTCACCCCTCTTCCTCCATATATACAGCCCTTAGGGCACCGCTAGACGGGGTTTTGTTTAGATCAAAAGTTCGCCATAGCTGCAACTTCGCATTTCGCTTTGTGTTCAACGACTGCATAAAGGCGCGCCATGTAACCCCACCTTGATCAATAAAGCTTTCATCTTATATTCGCAATATCCAGATTGTAGTCTCGGTTTCTTGCTTGTTCTTCGCTTGCTCGCAGGAAATAGACCTCGTGGTCGGAGTTGATCGTGTTCCAAGGGTCAATAACCTCCTGAGTTGGTTTAGCGATTGCATATAGGCTGACGCCCTCGCGACGCCTTGTGAGTGGTGATCGCCAAAGTCGACTTCCACCAAAGCCGTAAATCCACCATCTCATCGAAAGACGGGACACCTTTGCCTCTATCACCTGGTATGGACAAACGTACCTTTCTGCAGATGCTCTATGATCCGGGCAATCTCATTTGGCCGTAAATTGAAGAAAATCCGGCGGCTATATGCCTTATTCTCCTTGTTCTCACCGAATGGCATGCTGTAACTCATGCGCGTGAAAGCCAAGAACAAAAGGGCATTCCTGGCATCGGTCAATATTTATGTGGAAACGATATCTCCTCTAGAGACGACAAGAAATTTTGGGAAGGCAATCGGGCAAAATCGATGAGAAAAATGAAGTACTTTCAAGGACTACCATAGAATCAAGAGATGTTCACTAAAAACGGGCATAATTTTGTCATTCTGAGTCCATGTCGGACCCATAAGTAATTAAACTGCTTTGCTAGCCAAGTGAATCCATAAAATTCTCCTCGCTTGCTCCGGAGTCTCGGAGTAACCTCAAATTCAGCCTTAAGCGGGACTTTCCTTTGGCCCTAAAAGTCAAAGAACATCATTCGTCAACAGTATTTGAGACAAGTTTCGAACCCATTGGCACTTCCTTTTGAAGGAAATTCGAGAGATTATGTTGCTTATAGACATTAGCCCCCGGTAGGGACAAACGCATTTTCTACAAATGCTCTATGATCCCGCAATCTCATTTGGTCAGAATTAAAGAAAATCCAGCTATATGCCTTATTCTCCTTGTTTTCACCGGATGGCATCTCAGTAACTCATGCGCGCGTGAAAGCCAAGAACAAAAGGGCATTCCCTGCATCGGCCAATCTATATGTGAAACGACATCTCTCTATAGAGGCCAAGAAATTTTGGGGCAATGTGGCAAAAAGCGACGAGAAAATGAAGTACATTCAAGACTACCATAGAATGGATGATGTTCACTAAAACGGTCATAATTTTATGTCATTAGGAGTCCGTGTTGGACCCATAAGTACTCAAGCCGCTTGCTGCGCGAGCATGCGTTGTAAACAATACTCTCGCTGGCGCCCGGAGGCACGGAGAATCGATAGAGCAAAAGGTGTCCTCGATCTTTGAGGAGATGGTGGTTTTCGCTTTGGTGAAGTAGACTTTGACGATCAGACCACGAACGTCGGCGAGGGCGTCGCTACCTTAGCAATCCTTAAACCAACTCCGAGGAGTTATTGACCACCCGAACACGATCAACTCGACCACGAAGGTGTGCTTCTTGCGAGCAAGCGAAGAACAAGCAAAAGCGAGATTGCAATGCGGATATTGCGAATATAAGATGAAAGCTTTATTGATCAAGGTGGGGTTCTCGTGGCGCCTTTGTGCGGGTCGTTGAACACAAAGCGAAATGCGAAGTTGCAGCCATACGGAACTTTAATCTAAACAAAACCCAAAGTCTAAGCGGTTGCCCTAAGGGCTGTATATATGGAGGAAGAGGGGTGAATTTCGTGGCCCTTGGTGGAGGGGTCGAAACTAACCCCATCTCTTGTTCCCCCACACACCGACTTAAAAAATAGCCTATACTAATGTATTTCGAAATTACATGGGCCTGGCCTAATAATAAGGTAGCGCTGACACCTAGAATAGCCTCTCGGACAGAAATTTATGAAGTGGCATCTTGTATATTTCTGTCCAAGGCTTCATGCACCTCATTATGGGTGGCTTCAAAGTCCACAGAAATCATCACTTGTAACTCCATTCTTGTCCCCTCATGCATGCCATCATCTCCATGCTTGTTCTTGCTCCACCTGTTCATCCTTCTCCAAGCTAGGCCCTTCATTTGTAAGCAAAAACAAATGTATCCAATTTAAGCGATCACATTCTCATGAACATTAGAATCATTACCAAGAAAGCGACAAGTACTCCGGTAATTTACGTTGATGCGTCATGAGCTCTAGTAATTGGTCCGATATGTATAGCGGAAAGGGCTGTGGGTGTAATAATTGTATTGATGTCCTCATCATCCTCCCCTTCTTGAAATG
>JAHHZJ010002849.1:0-20055 GCA_021437245.1 Aegilops speltoides | reverse complement strand
GTGTGATAAGCTCTACGCCATCTACAACGGGAAAAGGTTTTCATGCAAATACTGGTTATACTTGACGAGCCTAGCATATGCAGATATGGCCTAACACGGAGACCGAAGGTCGAGCGTGAATCATATAGTAGATATGATCAACATAAGATGTTCACCATTGAAAACTACCCATTTCACGGATGATCGGTTATGGTTTAGTTGATTTGGATCACGGATCACTTAGATAACTAGAGAGATGTCTTTCAAGGGGAGTTTTAAGTAATATGATTAAATTGAACTTAAATTTATCATGAACTTAGTACCGATAGTATCTTGCTTGTTTATGTTTGATTGTAGATAGATGGCTCGGGTTGTTCCTTGAATTTTAATGCCCTTGAGAAAGCAAAGTTGAAAGATGATGGTAGAATTACACGGACGGGTCCGAACCGAGGATTATCCTCATTGTGCAGTAAATTACGCCCCGATGCACCGGGCTGCCGCCGCGATGAACCGAACGAGAACGCCGCGAGCAAAGCTGATGACTACTTATAGTTCAATGTGCATGTTTACCTTTTAGAACGGACTTCAACGACGTTTTGAACGCCATGGAGCATATGAGATGTTCCGGAGTTGAAGTTGATATTCCAAAGTAATGCCCGGATTGAGAGATATGAAGTCTCCAATAAGTTCTATAGCTGCAAGATGGAGGAGAATAGTTCTGTTAGTGAGCACATACCGAATGTCGGGTACTACAATCACTTGACACAATTGGGAGTTAATCTTCCGGATGATTGTGTCATTGACAGAATTCTTCAATCACCCACCCAAGCTACAAAGGTTGATGAACTATAATATGCAAGGGTTAGTAAAGACTATACCGAGTTTCGAATGCAAAAGGTAGAAATCAAGAAGGAGCATCAATGTTGATGGTCAATAAGACCACTAGTTTCAAGAAGAAAGGCAAAGGGAAGAAGAAGGAACTTCAAGAAGAACAGGCGTTGGTCAGAAGAAACCCAAGTCTGACCTAAGCCCTAAAGAGGCTTCCCCAAGCGACGGTCACCAAGCGGAACTGCCCCAAGTATTTTGGGGATAAGAAGGATGGCAAGGTGAACAAAGGTATATGTGATATACATGTTATTGATGTGTACCTTACTAGAGCCGCAGAGCACTGGTATTTGATACCGGTTCTCTAATATTTGCAACTCAAAAGGACTACGGATTGCTTAACACCGGCAAAGGACGAGGTGGGGCGTGGGAAATGGTTCCAAAGTCATTGATCGCGGTCGGCACGCACCTTACATCTACCCGGGATTAGTTTTAGACCTAAATAATTGTTATTTGGCCCCGGGAGGGAAAACATTATATCCGGATCTTGTTTGATGGAGACGTTATTCATTTAAATCGAGAATAATGGTTGTTCTATTTATATGAGTAATTTTTATGGTCATGCACCCTTGAGGAGTGGTCTTTTTTGATGAATCTCGATAGTAGTGATACACATATTCATAATGTTGAAACCAAAAGATGCAGAGTTGATAATGATAGTGCAACTTATTTGTGGACCCTTAGGTCATATCGGTAAAGGATGAAGAAACTCCAATCATGGACTTTTGGAGTCACTTGATTATGAATCACTTGGCACTTAGTAACCGTGCCTCATGGGCAAGATGACTAGAACCCCGCCTCCACTATGGAGAGAGCAACAGAGGGAAATCATACATGATGTATGTGGTCCGATGAATGTTGAGGCTCGTTGGGATATCGTTATTTTCACCTTCACAGATGACTTGCAGATATGGGTATATCTACTTAATGAAACATAAGTCTGAAACATTTGAAAAGTTCAAAGAATTTCAGAGGAAGTTGAAAATCATCGAATAAGAAAATTAAATTTCCGATCCATCGTGGAGGTGAATATTTGAGTTACGAGTTTTTACATTTGAAACAATGGAATAGTTTCAAGAATCACGCCACCCGAACACCACAACGAATGGTGTGTCCCGCAGAATCGACTTTACTAGATATGGTCGATCTATGATGTCTCTTACGATTTACCGCTATCGCTTTGGGGTTATCTCAGAGACGACGTTCACACCAATAGAACACCGTCAAACTGTGAGACGACACCTTATGAACTATGGTTTGGCAAGAAACCAAAGTTTGCTTTAAAGTTTGGGGATGCGATTTATGTGAAAAGCTTCAACCTGATAAGCTCGAACCCAAATCGAGAAATGTGTCTTCATAGGATACCCAAAGGAGAATTGGGTACACCTTCTATCACAGATCCGGGCAAGACATCTTGTTAAGAATGGATCCTTTCTAGAGAAGGAGTTTCTCAAAGAAGTGAGGGAAGGAAAGTAGAACTTGATGAGGTAATTGTACCTTCTCCCTTACTTGAAAGTAGTTTGTAGAAACCGTCGGACACCTACACCAAGTAGTGAGGAAGTTTGATGTTGATCATGAAACTTCGATCAAGTTTACAGAACCTCAGATCAACTAGAGTAAGATCCGCACTGAGTGGTACGGAACCTGTTCGAAATCATGCTCTAGATCATGATGAACCCACAACTATGAAGAAGCGATGGTGAGCCCAGATTCCGCAAAATGGCTTGAAGCCATGAAATCTGAGATGGGATCCATGTATGAAAACAAAGTATGGATTCGGTTGACTTGCCGGGGTAGGGCAATAGAAAACAAGTGGATCTTCAAGAAGAAGACGCCTGACGGTAATGTTATCGTTTAAAGCTCGACTTGTCGCAAAGGGTTTTCAAGTTCAAGGGATTGACTACGATGAGACCTTCTCACCAGAAGCGATGCTTAAGTCGTCCAATCATGTTAGCAATTGCCGATTTTATGATTATGAAATTTGGCAAATGGATGTAAACCGCATTCCTGAATGGATTTGGAAGAAGAGTTGTATATGATGCAACGAGAAGGTTTTATCGATCCAAAGGAGCTAACAGTAGAAGCCCAGCATCCATTTATGGACTTGCAAGCATCTCGAGGAAAAACGCTGATAGTGTGATCAAAGATTTGGGTTTTGGCACTTTTGGAGAAGCCCAGATTTACAAGAAAGTGAGGGAGCTCAGAGCATTTCCAATTATATGTAGATGACATATTGCTAATCGGAAATGATATAGAATTTTGGATAGCATAAAGGGATACTTGAATAAGAGTTTTTCAATGAAAGACCCGTGAAGCTGCTTACATATTGGGCATTAAGATCTATAGAGATAGATCAAGACGCTTTAATTGACTTTCACAAAGCACATATTGACAAAATTTTGAAGAAGTTCAAAATGGACAAGCAAAGAAAGGGTTCTTGCCTGGTTAAAGGGTGAAGTTGGAAGACTCAATGCCCACCACGCAGAAGATAGAGAGAAAATGAAAGATGTTCCCTATGCTTCAGCCATAGGCTCTATCATGTATGCAATGCTGGTACGACCGATGTGGCCTTGCTATAAGTTTAGCAGGAGGTACCAAAGTAATCCAGGGGATCATCGACAGCGGTCAAGAACATCCTAAATACCCAAAAGGACTAAGGATATGCAGATATGGAGGTGACAAAGAGCTCATCGAAACGGTTACGTGATGCAAGTTTTGACACGATCCGGAATTCTAAATCGCAGACCGGATAGATTTACACTAAACGGAGGAGCTGCCATTGGTGCAGTTCTAAACAAAGCGTCAGGGATCTACATGGAAGGGAGTACAAGCAGCTTCGAAGCAGCTAATGAAGGAGTCCGATGAAGGAGTTCATATCCATCTAGGTGTCATACCTAGTGCATCGGGTCCAAGAAATCTTCGTGACAATATCGAGCAATTGCCTTAGCGGGAATCCAGATTTCACAAGAGGACCAAGCACATCAAGAGACGCCTAATTCCATCCGGACTTAGTCCGGGGAGACATAGAGATTTGTAAGATACATACGGATCAATGTTGGCATCGCGACCGCCTCTTCCACAGCAAAACATGATCAGACCAAGACCATGGGTGTTAGAATCATTACTATGTAATCTAGATTATTGACTCTAGTGCAAGTGGGAGACAAGGAAATATGCCCTAGAGGCAAAATTATTATTTATTTCCTTATTTCATGATAAATGTTTATCATTCATGCTAAATTGTATTAAACGGAAACATGATACGTGTGAATGCATAGAAAAACAATATGTCACTAGTATGCCTCTACTAGACTAGCTTGTTAATCAAAGATGGTTATGTTTCCCACCATGAACAAAGAGTTGTTATTTGATTAACGAGGTCACATCATTAGTAGAATGATCTGATTGACATGACCCATTCCATTAGCTTATACACCATCGCTTAGTATATTGCTATCGCTTTTATCCATGACATATACATGTTCCCGCTACTATGAGATTATGTAACCCCTGCCATCGGAGGAACACTTTGGTGCTACCAAACGCCACAACGAATTGGGTGATTATAAAGAGTACGGTGTGTTCTCAAAGGCAGATGTTGGGTTACGATTTCGAGATTAGGGCGTCATCCGATTGTCGGAGAGGTATCTCGGCCTTCTCGGTAATGCACATCACTTAAGCCTTGCAAGCATTACACCTAATGAGTTAGTTGCAAGATGATGTATTACGGAACGAAAGTAAAGAGATTCTTGCTAACGAGATTGAACTAGGTATTGATACCGACGATCGAATCTCGGCAAGTAACATACCGATGACAAAGGAACAACGATGTTGTTATGCGGTCTGACCGATAAAGATCTTATGAATATGTAGGAACCAATATGGGCATCCAGGTCCCGCTTATTGGTTATTGATCGAGAATAGTTCTAGGTCATGTCACATTGTTCTCGAACCGTAGGGTCCGCACGCTAAGGTTTCGGCGATGCTTATTATGAGTTTATGTATTTTGATGTACCAAGAAGTTCGGAGTCCCGGATGTGATCACGATATGACGAGGAGTCTCAAATGGTCGAGACATAAAGATTGATATATTGAAGCCTATATTTGGAGTCTGAATGGTTCCGTGAAAACAGGAATTTATCGGAGTACCGGAGGTTACTGAACCCGGGAGGTAAATGGGCCTTAGTGGGCCTCGAGGAGAAGAGAGGGCCGGGCCAGGGTGGCCGCGCGCCTCCCCCAGTCCGAATAGGACAGGAGGGGGCGGCGCCTTTCTCTTCCCTCCCCAATCCTATTCCAACTAGGAAGGGGGAGTCCTACTCCGTGGGAGTAGATCTCCTGCCGCCCTCTAGGCCGGCCGCACCTCCTCCCTCCTTATATACGGGGCAGGGGGGCACCCAGGACACACAAGTTTGATCTACGGATCGCTCCTTAGCCGCGGTGCTCCACCCCACCTCACCTCGGTCATCATGAAGCTTAGGCGAAGCCCCGCGCCGTGAAACATCAAGATCATACCACGCCGTCAGCGTTTGACGAACTTCCTCGGCACACCGCTGATCGGAGTGCGAGGGACGCCATCGAGCTGTACGGTGTCAAGAACTCGGGCGCCAGAGTAACGGCGCTGGATCGGGTCGACGCGAGGAGAACGTTTCACTACTTCCTCTACGCAGATCGCTCCGCTTGGTCTACGAGGGTACGCGGACAACACTCTCCTCTCGCTATTCATCACCATGATCTTGTGTGTAGGGAAATTTTGAAATTACTACGCTCCCCACAGGCATCCGAGCCTAGGTTTTATGGTTTGATGTTATGCAAAGTAGAACACAAGTGAGTTGTGCTTATATAAGTCATACTACCTACCAGCATGTCATACTTGTTCAGCGGGAGAGATGAAGCGTCTGGACTGAGGATTTCCTGAGAAGGTTAAAGGTGACGGAGTCTCATTCTTCACGAAGTATCGCTAGGTTTTGAGAAGGTTGACGAGTCTATTTGGTTTTGGCCTGTGAAAAGCTTAAGCCAGCGTAGAAAATTTGCAACAAACAAAGTAGAGGACGTCAACTTGTTTTTGCAGGGCATGTTGTGATGTGATATGGCTGAAGAACGTGCATTATGTCCCTCCGTCAATAAAAATCTTGTTAGCGGATCTCTTCTGTGTAGAGATGGCTATGCTTGTCTTTTGAGTCGTAATAAATTTGTAATATCCAAGTATGGAACCTTTGTTGGTAAAGGCTATGAGTCAGGAGGTCTGTTTTCATGATCTTATCAGATGTTTGCAATAAAGTTGTTAATCATATTTGCAACAATAGTGAATCAAATGTGGTATTCACGACTTTGTCATGTTAACTTTGGTTGCATGTCGCGATTAGCTTAAGTTGAACTTAATCCCTAGTTTCACCACCGTTAAGGGATCTATGTCAAGTGTGTGTGCAAGCTACAACCTCAGAATCTCATGTGATCATGTGGAGTCGAGAAATCTTGCACCACTAGAACTTATACATTCAGATCTATGAAATGAATGGTGTTTTGACAAAAGGTAGAAAGAAATATTTCATGGCGTTAATTGACGACTCCACTAGATACTGCTGTGTGTATCTTCTGAAATCTAAGGATGAGGCTTTGAACTTTTTCAAGATCTATAAAGCTGAAGTGGAAACCAACTTGATCGGAGAATCAAGAGGCTTAGGTCCCACTGTGGAGAGTATTTTTCCAATGAATTTGATGCTTTTAAAAGGAACATGGTATAATCCATGAGAGGACGCCCCTACTCACCTCAGTCAAATGGGGTGGCCAAAAGAAAGAACCAGATTCTAACTGATTTGGTTAACGCCATGTTAGACACATCGGGTCTCTCCAAGGCATGGTGGGGAGGCGATATGACAGCATGTCATGTCCTAAATCAAGTTCCCAAACAATAAAGAGATAACCCATTCGAGGAATGGGAGAAGAAAAGGTTAAAACTCTCTTATCTGCTAACAATATGGTTTGAAAGGACATGCGTGCCCCCATGTGGTTTTGGTAATTGATGACATTTCTATGGACTAATGGTTGCATCGAGTTATATTTGAAGGATGTTTCCATAGGCATTTCTTTAAGTCCATGTGTTAGTTTCAAGGAGTTTATGGTTGACCAAGGTGCTATTAAGGAATTATCCAAAGATTGGTCATGTGAGTGTTGAGTTTATTGCAAGCATGTCTTGAAGAAGAAGATTGTGTGATCATTCATATTTACCTGCAAGACATCTTCCAAATGAAGAGAGTTGGAAAGATTCAAAGTTGATCAAGACTAAGTCAAGAGTGAATCAAGTTGATCAACTCACAAAGCATAGAAGATGTACCTAGTGGGGACCAAGTGTTCCATGGTATGGTAAGCATTGTCCATTACGCTTTTGTGTACTAACCCATGGTCTACGTGAGAGTTCTTTGTGGGTTAGGTATGTTTCCATGGTCTTAGGCCAAGAGGAAGGTCCCATACACCCATGGAGGATGACATCAAGTGGTGATCGCCATCAAGTTTGCAGTGTGCAAGTTCAAGTGGAGCAACATTAAAGAGTGGCTCACCCATAATGGAGTATGGGGAGCAATCAAGTTTGAATCTTGCCATCCATTGTGGTGTCATGGACTTGTGAAGATGTGAAGTCGCCACCCATAGTGGACTATGGGGAGCAATCATCTAGTCTTCATCGAGCCAATGCATCAAGAAAGGTGGTCCAACTTGAGGGAGTCAAGATCGCCATCATCTAGCCCAATGGACCATGTGCAAAAAGGTTTGCCCTTGATAGGTTTTTTATTTTACCGGTCTCAGGTGGTAGGAATGAGATTCCGGGTTATAGATCGATAATGTATTTATCAAGGGGGCCTTGCGTAGTAGCTTGATCAGATTATCGGCCGAGAGCTCAAACCATTGCATCCTTGCATCATGTTTCTTGGTTCTTGTTTGATTCTTCTTTGTGAGTCTTAGAGCTTATGGTCATATCTTTATGACAAGCTTGAGTTCATCGAAAACGGAGTTTGCATGCGCCTTCTATGATGTTTTCGTGTTGGAGGTTTCACCGGTCTCTCCGAGGAAGGGTTCTCACCATTTTCGTTTGGGATTTTCTCATTTGTTTATTATTGGTATTTCTTTCAAGATTGTGTTAGCCCTTGTCGCTAGCTTTCCAACAAACTTGGTTTCATCGAATTCGAGTCCGCTTTGCAAAAGTTGTGGCTGTTTTGGTGAAGGCTGCAGCGGTACTACTGCGACTAGAGCGGATGTAATTTTATCATTGCTCTAGAGCGGTATTTCACTGCGGCCCTGAGCGGTACTACCGCTCCAGAGCAGTACTACCGTGGCTCTAAGCGGTAGTACTGCCCGGACCAAAACTCGTGTTTTCTCTCGTTTGGGCTGTTTTGAGCGTGCTAGTATTTGCCTCCAAGCGGTAGTACTGCTCCTCCAAGCGGTAGTACCGCTTGTGCACCACCTGAGCACATAATGGTTGGTTTCGAGGTCCTAAAAGGGGTCTTTCCCATTGAACCTAATCCTGAGCCTGTTGTTTTCCCCATCATTGGCCTTCTTCGTATGCTAACTCTCAATCCCTCCATGGATTCTTGCATTAAAGAGAGAGGAGATCTAGATCCACATTTCCACCAATCACTTTCTCCCCATGTGAGGGAACCCCTTGATCTTGATCTTGGAGTTCTTGTGTTCTCCTCTTGTTCTTCCTCTCATTTTCCTCCCTAGCATTAGTTGCTTGGGATTTGAGGAGAAGGACTGGCACTGCAGCCCTTGCCATTGCATTTGCATTATTGAGTTTCTCCACTGTGATACGTGGAAGTGAAGTTTGAGAAGCTTATTACTCTTGGGTGCTTGGTGCCTTGAGCTTGTTCCTCTTGGGTGCTTGGGCCTAGACTTGCTGTCGGAGCTCAATCATTACATGGTAAAGTCGCAAGCGCCGGGTTCTCCAATTAGGTTGTGGAGATCGCCTGAGCATCTTGACGGTTCCGTGACCGCTTCTAAGGGTTGCTAAAGTGTACGGTTCGTGACCGCCTCAAGGGTTGCCATTTGTATGGTTCGGTGACCGCCTCAAGGGTCCTTAGTGGAATCACGACATCTTGCATTGTGCGAGGGCGGAGGAGATTACGGTGGCCCTAGTTTTGGGGAGCATTTCCACACCGCCTCCAAATGGAGATTAGCATCCGCAAGGGTGTGAACTTCGATACATCGTCGCCTGCTGCCTCGTTATCTCACCGAGCCCTTTACTTATATATCTTTACTTTGTGATAGCCATATTGTCCTTTGTCATATATCTTGCTATCACATAGTTGCTTATCTTGATTAGCATAAGTTGTTGGTGCACATAGGTGAGCCTAGTTGTTTTAGGTTTTGTGCTTGACAAATTAACTGCTGGTTTATTCCGATTTGTTCAAGCCTAAACCATAATTATCTTAAAGCCTATTCCCCCTCTAGCTTACATCCTCGATCTTTAATTGGTATCAGAGCCTCTCTTCTTTGGGCTTAACTAGTGATGTTTAGATTAGGATTCTTCGACACTCTTAGTTTCGATGGCACAAATTTTGATGTTTAATTCGCATGCTTAATCTCTTTTAGGTCATGGACCCAAATTTAGAGCGTAATTGTAGATATGGGTTTTGTCTCCAAAGGATCCTCAAAGATTATCTTTAGAGGATGAGAAAACTCACCTCAATGCTCAAGCCTCTAATGTGCTTTTCGATGCTTTGAGCAATGTTATATTTCCCAACATGCCCTTCCGGATGCTCATGAGTTATGGACAAAGCTTCAAGATAAATATGGTGTGTCCAAGATTTGTGGGGATGGTTGTTCTCCCTCCACCTCTGGTCATATAGTCTTCTCAACTTCTTCTACTTCACCTACATGTGGTTTACAAGGTAATGATATGGTGAGTAGTGTTGGTCATTGCAATGATGATAGTATGCTTATTGGATGATCCTTCATCACTATATTATTGCAATGCCTTCTTTGGGCTTTAACACTTGAGCACTCCAAATGTTTCACGTGCTTGTGTTGATAGTCCTTGCATATCATGTAGAAATTTCTTGACTAAATATCATGGTGATATGCTTTACTATGTCTTGCTGCCATGATAAAATGCATCTATTTCTAATTGTTGTGCTAACAATGTAGAGGAAACCGAACACCATGGAACAAGATGTGGTGTTTAATGGTGACTCAAGGGATCCTACATCATCCTCTATTGCGCTTTTGCCTTATGGCTAAGGCGCCAAAGGTATCTCCTACTTTGTACCCCAATATGTCTCTTGATGATGATGTTGATGCTAATGATGATGAGGATAATGATGAAGAGAATTATAATGTTGCCTCCTTAAAATTAAGGGGAAATGGTTTTAAAGCTCTTCATAAAATAAAATTGCTCATTCCAACTTCATGGAAATTATGTCCATTGCTATTGAGAGCAAGAAATATACTGATGAGTTGGAATCTTGTCTTGAGGAGCATGAGGTCACCATAAATAAAATGGAAGGTCATGCATTATTTAATGAGATTGCAGACTCTCTCAAGCTCTTGAACTTGAACAAACCACCAAGGAATCTCTTGAGGAGACTTTTTGCTCTAGAATTGTCTAGAGTGAAGGAATCTACTGATAGAGCTCTTGAGGTGGCCAATGTTTTGAAACTAAAAATGCTAAGCTTGAAGTTGCTCATGCTAGACTCCTTGAGGATTTTGAGCACCTCAAAATGGCTCAAGGGCATCAAGGGTGAGCTCATCAAACTCACTGAGTCTCATGCTCAACTTGAAGCCTTTATTTAAAAGAGCCAAGTTGCCTTCTCCTCTTGTTGTTAATGATGATGCTTGTGCTACTAATTCTATTACTTGTAGCATCCATTTTGAAGGAGAATGTTGAGCTACGGGCTCAACTTGAGGTGCTATCTTGCAATTATGGGAAATTAAGTCATGAAAGCTCTCAAGCTCTCATGATGATCTTCTGGTATCCCATAGTGTTAAAGATAGCTCTATGAGGCCATGATTGCTAAGGTAACATCTAGTGAGCCTCATGTGGATACTAGCACTACTTCTAGTCAAAATAGTATATTGCCATGTGCTAGTCCTAGTAATTCATCTACTCACAATGTTGGTACATCTTGTGATGAATTGCTTTCCTTGCCTTGTTGCTCTAACGATGAAGCTTATACTTCCTCTAGTGCTTGTGTTGAGACTAACCATGTAGAGGAAATCAAAGAGCTCAAGGCCCAAGTCACTTCTTTGAAGAAAGACTTGAAAAAGTGTCATGAAGGAAGGCCACACTCAACAATATCTTGAGTGTGCAAAATCCCCAATGAAAGTAGGACTTGGATTCAACTCTAACAAGAAGAAGAAGTCCGTTGAACAAGAAGAAGGGCCAAGAACAAGTCAAGAATTCGCCAAGATTGTTTGCTTCAGTGCAAAGTCGAAGGGCATCATGTTAGATCTTGCCCATTGAAGAAGAAGGCCATTAGTGTCAAGCAACAAGGGAAGAGGGCACAAGTTCAATCTCATGCTCAACATCAAGTTGAAGAAAGGCCTTCCCAAGAAGACTCAAGTTAATGCTTCTCAAATTGAGAAATCAATTGAGAAGAAAGTGAAGAGTAGACTTTGCTACTTATGTCGTGAGAAAGGTCACGTCGCTTCTTCATGCACTAGTGGTAACTTATCCAACCCAATTATTATTGATGATATCTATTCTCTTGGTAAGGATAAGGTTGGCAATGTGTTTGCCAAGTTTGTTGGTACTCAAAGTGTCAAGTCAAAAGAACCATTTGGGTAGCCAAACCTATTGTGACTAACCTCTTAGGACCCAACTTGGTTGGGGACCAACAAGCTCAAACTTGATCAATAGGTGTTGTTGGATGGCATTGGAGACTTGGCTACATTATGAAGAATTAAGGACTTCTATCATTCTCTTTGTCTCAAGCCAAGTCAATTGATTATCAAGTTTCTATCTTATATCCAATGTACCTCCTTGTAACTTGTACTTAAATTGTTTACCTTGAAAGTTACTTGCCCCTTGCATGTTTTGGTTTTGTTCTTGCATGTGTTTGTATATGATGTGTCTCCAAATTGCCTTTTGTATGTTGGTTTGCACACCATGTACTTGTGTGTCGCTCGTTGAGCCTTAGTGCATCTTGTTTATTTCTTTACTTTGCTCTTGTGAGAGATTAATGGAATATCCATTATGAGGGAGTGTGTGCTTTGTGCACCCTCACAATCCTATAAATGTGTGCACATGAGTAATACCATCTAGTATTGACATTTCAAGATTATCTAGTCGCTAGGTGGTATATCTCATGAGAAATTCAAATTTAAAATTCCATTGATTATCTCGTGTTGATCCTCTTATTGCCTCTTGTTAAGTTTTCTTCATTGGTATCACATTATGGGGAGTAATAATGTGTACATTTGAGATGTTGTCACCTAGTGTTGATATTGTACATTATCTTGTTCCTAGGTGGCATGTTAGCTCACAAGTTGCAATTTGTGTGTGGTGTGAAGATGATGTTGATATCCTTGCTATCTACCACCGAATTCTTTCCATCTACTTATTGTCTTTTTAACGTAGTCATTTATGTGTGGTAGAATTTATTGATCATCTTTACATTGGCTTTTGTTTTACTTGCCTTTTCTCTTGCCAAGGTTTGTGTCAACTCCGTTGTCTTCCATACCACTTGTGGATCTTGTTTATTCTTGTTCTTGTCTAGTGTTTTCTAGATATAGTGAAAGCGTCATCCCACTCATGCGATTTTGTATTCAAATACAAATCCTATATAATGCACAACTCGTGGGGAGCTATTCTATTTTCTTCAACACTCTTCTTGTGATCCTTATCAAGTGTTTTGGTGGAAGGCGCCATATTCTTTTTTGGTACTTTGTGCCATCATGAAACTTTGTTGAGAGCTTGGTTTGTTTGGAACCATCCTCTCTTTGGGAGTTTGACATCTTTAGTTTAGTGTGTATCAATGGATATCTCATTCCTTGATGTATCTTTAATGATATCTTCCAAGTGATGATTTCTCCATTTGGTATCCTTTTCACTTGGCATTCCTTTGTCTTTTGGTTTTGGTTTGGAAAGTCTTGAGCATGTATGTTTACTTCATGTATTTAATTTGGCATGCTTTTCTTTTGACTCGATATATAGAATTCCACCTAGTCTCAATTTGATGAGAGATGCATGAAATTCATTTTATCTATATGCACATATTTATGTGGAGTTTGTCCTATGTATTGGTGTTTCTAACTATTTGGTCCCGATGAGTTTGGGTACCGCTTAGTTTGTGTTGTTCTTCTAGGAACATTTGGGGATGCATTGGATGCTCGCTCACTCACAAGGAAGGTGTTGTCACCATGTGCATATTGAGTCAAGCTAGGATGATCAATGAACTACTATCTACCTTCAATTGGTATCTACTACATCCTTCCAATGATATCTCGTAACAAGTATCTATTCATGCTTTCCCTCTTGCATTCAACCGTGTAGGTTGTATCTTGGCATGATATTCATTTCATATCTTGTGATACTTGTTTCTTTTCTCAAAGCATCCAACGATGATCTCTGTTGCTAGTTGTGATGCCATTGATGGATGTGTGTTTGGACTTCTATTTATATACAATAAGACCATATCTAGCCAAGTGTATGCTTTCAAGCAAATATCTTATTGGTATATTTATGACTTCCTTGTGATATCTTGTTCCTTCGTGTTGTAACTATTTTGTGTACATCCTTCTTTGTAGATATATATCTCATGATTTCGTCTACCTAGAACCTTATACACTTGAGAGAAATTACATCTCTAGTTGATATCCCTCTTTCACGCCCACTTTGTCTTCTCTTTGTTATTTCTTTGGTGGCTCCGTGAAAGCTTTTGACTTGAGGCGTGTCCTCTATCGTTGCATCTTGTTGCACTCTTGTGTGGTGAAGATTATTTTCCTCTTCTTATCTTTATGAGGCTTTTGCCATCTTAATAGGTATCCCGCCTTGATGAGCCTCGCTTATCTTCACCACGGGTTGTCACAAGCATAGGTTCTCTTTTTGCTTTTTAGTAAGCTGTGAACCCTTGCCAGTTGTGTGTGGGAATGATAGGCCTTGCACCGTGTGCCTCATTCTTTCAAGACTATGTTGATGCTTAATGCTCATCCTAATTTTAGTCTTCTCAAGTGCTTCTCCATGACTCACACAATATAATTTTGGTTGAGCCTATTCTGTTGCCTCTTTTACTTGTTGCTCAACCATGTGTTTGTTGCAAGTACTAGGCTTAGTTTCCTATATGCTCACTTGCACTTGTTGTAAGTTTATATTGATTTTGGGGGAGCTTATGATCCTATTTTGTGCACTTTATATCCAAATACAAAAATTCTTGATGTGCACAAATCATGGGGAGCTTCTCTAATTTCTTTAGAACACTGCTCCGCCTTATCATAATATCCTTTATTCATGTGGCTCGAGGATCATTGGCCTAGTTGGTTCAATTGGTATCTTTTGATAGCTTGCTTCAATTGGTATCTTTTGATTGCTTGTGTCTCTCTTTGTTATGTCTTTGTGTCATATCTTTTGTTGCAATCTTTGGGCCTCAATATAGTTTGTCTTCCTCCAAGTATTGGCAGTTGGATATGTCTATTGCATTCCACTCTTGTTGAGAAATACACAATTTATGGAGGAACACCTTTTATTTTGGCCTTCTCAGCTTTTCACCCATTTTGGCAATCGATGCCAATGGGGGAGGAGTTTCAGAGAGTTTTGTGAGAAGTCTTCTGAGTTTTCTTTGCTTTGGTTTTGGTCCTAAGCATTTGCATCTCATTCTCCTGCATCATTGGTTGTTGCATTGCAGTGATGCATAATTCCTTATATAAACTCTCTTGAAGTGATTGTCATCAATTACCAAATGGGGAGATTGAAAGGACATGTGGTGCCCCCATGTGTGGTTTTGGTAATTGATGACATTCTCTATGGACTAATGGTTGCATCGAGTTATATTTGAAGGATGTTTCCATAGGCATTTCTTGAAGTCCATGTGTTAGTTTCAAGGAGTTTATGGGTTGACCAAGGTGCTATTAAGGAATTATCCAAAGATTGGTCATGTGAGTGTTGAGCTTACAAGCATGTCTTGAAGAAGAAGATTGTGTGATCATTCATACTTACCTTCAAGACATCTTCCAAATGAAGAGAGTTGGAAAGATTCAAGGTTGATCAAGACTAAGTCAAGAGTGAATCAAGTTGATCAACTCACAAAGCATAGAAGATGTACCGAGTGGGACCAAGTGTTCCCATGGTAAAGTGTCCATTACGGTGTACTAACCCATGGTCTACGTGTGAGAGTTCTTTGTGGGTTAGGTATTCCTGGTCTTCAAGGCCAAGAGGAAGATCCCATACACCCATGGAGGATGACATCAAGTGGTGATCGCCATCAAGTTTGCAGTGTGTTCAAGTGGAGCAACACAAAGAGTGGCTCACCCATAATGGAGTATGGGGAGCAATCAAGTTTGAATCTTGCCATCCATTGTGGTGTCAATGGACTTGTGAAGATGTGTCAAGAGTCGCTCACCCATAGTGGACTATGGGGAGCAATCATCTAGTCTTCATCGAGCCAATGCAATCGAAAGGTGGTCCAACTTGAGGGAGTCAAGATCATCATCATCTAGCTCAAGGGACCATGTGCAAGGCAAAGGTTTGCCCTTGATAGGTTTTTCATTTTACCGTCTCATGGTGGTAGTTGGGAGACCGGGTTATAGGATCGATAGCAGATTATCAAGGGGGGCCTTCAAGCCAGTAGCTTGATCGTGATCATTCATCGAGAGCTCAAACCATTGCATCCTTGCATCATGTTTCTTGGTTCTTGTTTGATTCTCTTTGTGAGTCTTAGAGCTTATGGTCATCTTTATGACAAGTTTGAGTTCATCGAAACGGAGTTTGCATGCCTTCTATGATGTTTTCGTGTTGGAGGTTTTACCGGTCTTCTCCGAGGAAGGTTCTCACCATTTTCTTTAAATTTTTCTCATTTGCTTATTATTGGTATTTCTTTCAAGATTGTGTTAGCCCTTGTCGCTAGCTTTCCAACAAACTTGGTTTCATCGAATCTGAGTCCGCTTGCAAAAGTTGTGTTTTTGGTGAAGGCTGCAGCGGTACTACCGCGACTAGAGCGGATGTAATTTTACTACCGCTCTAGAGCGGTACTACTGGCTCCTGAGCGGTACTACCGCTCCAGCAGTACTACTGTGGCTCCTAAGCGGTAGTACCGCCCGGACCAAAAACTCGTGTTTTCTATCGTTTGGGTTGACGTGCTAAGCGGTGGTGTCGCCTCCAAGTAGTACTGCTCCAATGTAAAATTGTCATACCCATTAGAGCACATAATTGCTGGATTGGGAGGTCCAAAGGCCTTCCCCATCAACCTAACTTTGAGGTCGTGTTCTTCCCCATTGTTGACCTTCTTCAGCTTATAACTCAATCCTCCTCCAGATTCTTGCTAGTTTGAGGAAAGAGAGGAGATCTAGATCCACATTTCCACCAATCACTTTCTTCATGGAGGGGAACCTCGATCTTGATCTTGGAGTTCTTGGTGTTCTCCTTCTTGTTCTTCCTCTCATTCCTCCTAGACATTGTTTCTTCGTGGATTTGAGGAGAAGGACTTAAGACCAGCAGGCCCTTGCCATTGCATTTGGTGCATCGGTTTGAGTTTCTCCACGGTGATACGTGGAAGTGAAGTTTGAGAAGCTTATTACTCTTGGGTGCTTGGTGCCCTTGAGCTTGTTCTCTTGGTGCTTGGGCTACTAGACGGTTGGTGGTGTTCGAGCTCAATCATTACTAAAGCTCCGGCCGGGTCTCCAATTAGGTTGTGGAGATCGTCCCGAGCATCTTGACGGTTCCGTGACCGCCTCTAAGGGTTGCCAAAGTGTACGGGTTCGTGACCGCCTCAAGGGTTGCCATTTGTACGGTTCGGGACCACCTCATGTCCTTTAGTGGAATCTATAGCATCTGCATTGTGCGAGGGCGTGAGGAGATTGAAGGAAATATGCCCTAGAGGCAATAATAAAGTTATTATTTTATTTCGTCATATCATGATAAATGTTTATTATTTATGCTAGAATTGTATTAACCGAAACATGATACATGTGTGAATACATAGACAAACATATAGTCACTAGTATGTCTCTACTTGACTAGCTCATTGATCAAAGATGGTCATGTTTCCTGACCATAGACATGTGTTGTCATTTGATTAGTGGGATCACATCATTAGAAGAATGATGTGATTGACATGACCCATTTTGTTAGCTAGCACTTGATCGCTTAGTATACTGCTATTGCTTTCTTCATGACTTATACAAAGTTCCTGCAACTATGAGATTGTGCAACTCCCATGTACCGAAGAACACTTTGTGTGCTACCAAACATCACAACGTAATGGGTGATTATAAAGGTGCTTCTACAGGTGTTTCCGGTTCATGTTGAGTTGGCATAATTCGAGATTAGGATTTGTCATCCGATTGTCGGAGAGGTATCGCTGGCCCTCTCGTAATACTCATCACTTAAGCCTTGCAAGCATATAACTAATGAGTTAGTTATGAGATGACGACATAGAACGAGTAAAGAGACTTGCCGGTAACGAGATTGAACTAGGTATTGATACCGACAATCAAATCTCGGCAAGTAACATACCGATGACAAAGGGAACAAAGTATGTTGTTATGCGGTTTGACCGATAAAGATCTTCGAGAATATGTAGGAACCAATATGGGCATCCAGGTCCCGCTATTGGTTATTGACCAGAGACGGTCTCGGTCATGTCTACATTGTTCTCGAACCGTAGGGTCCGCACGCTTAAGGTTTCATGACAGTTATATTATGAGTTTATGTATTTTGATGTACCAAGGTTGTTCGAGTCCCGGATATGATCACGGACATGACGAGGAGTCTCAAATGGTCGATACATAAAGATTGATATATTGGACGGATATATTTGGACACCGGATAGGTTCCGGAGAGTTTGGGAATATACCGAGTTCGGAGGTTACCGAACCCCGTAAGTATATGGGCCTTATTGCTAAGGGAAGGAAGGAGAAGGAGCAAGGAGGGGCGCTCCCAAGCCCAATCCGACTGGAGGGGGCCGCCCCCTTCCTTTCTCCTTCCCTCTTCCTTCCTACTACTAGTACTCCTTCCTTCCTCCTCCAAGTTGATTAGAAGGAGGGAAACCACTGGAGTAGGTTTCCTTCCTATGGCTACCGCTTGGCCGCCACTCCTCCCTCCCTCCTTTATATACGGTAGGGGCACCCTAGCACACAAGTTGATCATTGATCGCCTTAGCTGCAGGTGCCCCCTCCATGATATTACACCTCGATCATATTGTAGTGGTGCTTAGGCGGCCCCGCGACAGAGAACATCAAGATCGCCACCACGCCGTCAGTCGACGGAACTCCCGCCTCTACTGGATTGAGATCGAGGTGCGCCATCGAGCTGTACGCGTGTCAAGAACTCGGAGGTGCCGGAGTAACGGTGCTTGGATTAGTTGGACCGGAGGACGACGACTTCTTCCTCACGCCAGTCAACGCTTCCGCTTCGGGTTCACGAGGGTACGAGACAACACTCTCCCCTGCTATATCATCACCATGATCTTGCGCGTGCGTGAGGAAATTTTTGAAATTACTACGCCCCCAACAAGGGTATCGAGCCCAGGTTTTATGCGCTGATGTTATATGCACGAGTAGAACACAAGTGAGTTGTGGACATATAAGTCATACGCCTACCAGCATGTCATACTTTGGTTCAGCGGTATTGTTGGATGAAGGCCCGGACCGACATTACGCAGACGCTTACGCGAGACTGGTTTTACCGCCGGTTTTTGCACAAGGTGACTAGCGGGTGTCTGCTTTCTCCAACTTTAGTTGAACCGAAAGTATACGCCCGTCCTTGTGAAGGGTAAAACGGAGTCTATTTGACAAACTATCGCTGTGGTTTTGATGCAGGTAAGAACGGTTCAAGCCCGTAGCAGCCACGTAAAATTTGCAACAAAAGTAGAGGACGCCTAACTTGTTTTTGAGGGCATGTTGTGATGTGATATGGCCAAGACGTGATGCTATATTTTATTGTATGAGATGATCATGTTTTGTAACCGGTTATCGGCAACTGCAGGAGCCATATGGTTGTCGCTTATTGTATGAAATGCAACGCTCTGTAATTGCTTTTACTTTATCACTAAGCGGTAGCGATAGTCGAGAAGCAATAGATGGCGAAACGACAAGATGCTACGATGGAGATCAAGGTGTCGCACCGATGACGATGGTGATCACGACGGTGCTTCGAGATGGAGATCAAAGCACAAGATGATGATGGCCATATCATATCACTTATATTGATTGCATGTGATGTTTATCCTTTATGCATCTTATCTTGCTTTGATTGACGGTAGCATTTTAAGATGATCTCACAAAAATTATCAAGTAGTGTTCTCCCGAGTATGCACGCTCAAAGTTCGTCGTGCCGAGACACCACGTGATGATCGGGTGATAAGCTCTCACGTCCATCTACAACGGGTGCAAGCCAGTTTTGCACACGCAGAATACTCAGGTTAAACTTGACGAGCCTAGCATATGTAGATATGGCCTGAACACGGAGACCGAAAGGTCGAGCGTGAATCATATAGTAGATATGATCAACATAATGATGTTCACCATTGAAAACTACTCCATCTCACGTGATGATCGGTTATGGTTTAGTTGATTTGGTTCACGGATCACTTAGATGACTAGAGAGATGTCTGTCTAAGTGGGAGTTCTTAAGTAATATGATTAATTGAACTTAAATTTATCATGAACTTAGTACCGATAGTATCTTGCTTGTCTATGTTTGTTTGTAGATAGATGGCTCGTGTTGTTGTTCCGTTGAATTTTAATGCCCTTGAGAAAGCAAAGTTGAAAGATGATGGTAGCAATTACACGGACTGGGTCCGAACCCGAGGATTTCCTCATTGCTGCACGTAAGAGTTACGCCCCGAAGCACCGCGGGTGCCTGCCTGTGCTGATGCAACCGACGACGTAAGAACGCTCGCAGAGCAAAGCTGATGACTACTCTATAGTTCAGTGTGCCATGCTTTACGGCTTAGAACCGGTCTTCAAGACATTTTGAACGCATGGAGCATATGAGATGTTCCAAGTTGAAGTTAATATTTCGCAAATGCCCGGATTGAGAGATATGAAGTT
>JAHHZJ010002848.1:0-59749 GCA_021437245.1 Aegilops speltoides | reverse complement strand
ACAAGTCCCTCGTACCTACACAAAACGATAGCAACTCGCAACCAACACTTAGGGGTTGTCAATCCCTTCACGGTCACTTATGAGAGTGAGATCTGATAGAGATAATATTTTTGGTATTTTTGATAGATAGATGCAAAGTCAAAAGTAAAGGCAAAGTAAAAACAAAGCAAGTAAATAAAGTGATAGAGATTGATATGATGAGAATAGACCCGGGGGCCATAGGTTTCACTAGTGGCTTCTCTCAAGAGCATAAGTATTCTACGGTGGGTGAACAAATTATCGTTGAGCAATTGATGTAATTGAGCATAGTTATGAGTATATCTAGGCAATGATCATGTATATAGGCATCACGTCCAAACAAGTAGATCCCGTGATCTACTACTATTACTCCACTCATCGACCGCT
Source organism: Aegilops speltoides (assembly GCA_021437245.1). NCBI lineage: Eukaryota > Viridiplantae > Streptophyta > Magnoliopsida > Poales > Poaceae > Aegilops > Aegilops speltoides. Next base: position 59,344 of record JAHHZJ010002848.1, on the reverse strand, counting down.
ATCCAAAGATGCATCTAGAGTATTAAGTTAAAACAAAGTAACGCCATAAGCAAAATGACATGATGTAGAGGGATAAATTCATGCAATATGATAAAACCCCATCTTGTTATCCTCGATGGCAACAATACAATACGTGCCTTTGTCAGCCTTCTCACATCGGGTAAGGACACCGCAAGATTGAACCCAAAGCTAAGCACTTCTCCCATTGCAAGAACTACCAATCTAGTTAGCCAAACCAAAAGGATAATTCAAAAGACTTGCAAAGATAACTCAATCATACATAAAAGAATTTAGAGAAGAATCAAATATTTTCCATAGATAATACCGATCATAAACCCACAATTCATCGGTCTCAACAAACACACCGCAAAAAGAAGATTACATCGAATAGATCTCCATGAGAGAGGGGAGAACATTGTATTGAGATCCAAAAGAGAGAAGAAGCCATCTAGCTACTAGCTATGGACCCAAGGTCTGAAGTAAACTACTCACACTTCATCGGAGGGGCTATGGTGATGATGTAGAAGCCTCCGTGGTGGATGCCCCTTCGGCAGGGCTCCTAACAGCCCCAAGATGGGATCTCGTGGATACGTAAGGTTGCGGCGGTGGAATTAGATTTTGGCCCTGCTCGATCGCTCGGGATACGCTGGTATATATAGGAGGAAGGAGTACGTCGATGGAGCCCGAGGGGCCCACGAGGTAGGGGGCGCTTAGGGGCGCCCACCTCGTGACCTCCTGCACCGCTTGGAGTAGGGTCCAAGTCTCCGGATCACGCTCGTTGGAAAATCACGATCCTCAAGGTTTCATTCCGCTTGGACTCCATTTGATATTCTGCTTTTCAAAATACCGAAAAAGGCAAAAACAACAATCTCGGCTGGGCCTCCTGTTAGTAGGTTAGTCCCAAAAGTAATATAAAAGTGGAAAATAAAGCCCAATATTGTCCAAAACAGTAGATAAAGTAGCATGGAGCAATAAAATTATAGATACGTTGGAGACGACGCATCCCCAAGCTTAATTTCCGCATTCCCTGAGTAGGTAAATGATAAAAAGAATATTTTATGCGGAGGATACTTTGGCATAATTTCAATGTAAATCTTCTTAATTGTGATATGAATATTCAGATCCGAAAGATTCAAGACAAAAGTTCATATTGACACAAAAATAATAATACTTCAAGCATACTAATCAAAGCAATCATGTCTTCTCAAAATAACATGGCAAAAGAAAGTTCATCCCTACAAAATCATATAGTTAGGCTATGCTTCATTTTCACACACAAAGATGTTCCCAACTTCTATACCCCGTGACAATCCAAGCAATTGTTTCATACTTAAATAATCTCAAACTTTTTCAACCTTCACGCAATACATGAGCATGAGCCATGGATATAGCACTATGGGTGGAATAGAATATGATGATGGGGATTGTGTGGAGAAGACAAAAAAAGGAGAAAGTCTCACATCAACTAGGCGTATCAACGGGCTATGGAGATGCCCATCAATAGATATCGATGTGAGTGAGTAGGGATTGCCATGCAACGGATGCACTAGAGCTACGAATGCTCAACAAAAGAAAACTAGTGGGTGTGCATCCAACTCGCTTGCTCACGAATACCTAGGGCATTTGAGGAAGCCCATCGTAGGAATATACAAGCCAAGTTCTATAATGAAAAGTTCCCACTAGTATGAAAAGACAACTTATGAGACTCACTACATGAGGAACAAGGTGCTACTTTGAAGCACAATATATGAGACTCACTACATGAAGAACAAGGTGCTACTTTGAAGCACAAGTGTGGAAAAGAGATAGTAGCATTGCCCTTTTTATATTTTTGGGCCTTTTTTTTTTTTTTGGCCTTTCTCCTTTTTTTTATTTGGGCAATGCTCTAATAATGATGATCATCACACTTCTATTGATTACAACATAAGGATTACAACTCAAACTTAGAACAAGATATGACTCTATATGAATGCCTCCTGGTGTAACGGATGGTGCAATGAATCAACAAAGGACATGTATGGAAAATAATGCATGGTGGCTTTGCCACAAATACGATGTCAACTACAAGATCATGCAATGGCAATATGACAAAAGTAATGTATGTCATGATGATGATGGTGGAAGTTGCATGGCAATATATCTCGAATGGCTATGGAAATGCCATGATAGGTAGGTATGGTGGCTGTTTTGAGGAAGATATAAGGAGGTTTATGTGTGATAGAGTATATCTTATCACGGGTTTGATGCACCGTGAAGTTTGCGCCAACTCTCAAGGTGATAAAGGGCAATGCACGGCATCAAGAGGGTAGCAAAGGTGGAAGGTGAGAGTGCGATAATCCATGGACTCATCATTAGTCAAAAGAACTCATATACTTATTGCAAAAATTTAGAATTCATCAAAATTCAAGTACTACGCGATGCTCCTAGGGGATAGATTGGTAGAAAAGACCATCGCCGTCCCCGACCGCCACTCATAAGGATGCATAAGCCAGTACACTTCATGTTTCAAATTTGTTACACAACTTTAACCATACGCATGCTACGAGATTTGCAAACTTCAACACAAGTATTTCTCAAATTCATAATCACCCAACTAGCACGACTTTGATATTATCACCTCCATATCTCAAAACAATTATCAAGCATCAAACTTATCTTAGTATTCAATTCACTCAAAAGAAAGTTTCACATATCTTGAACACCAAGTATATTAACATTAAGCAATTACCATGCTATTAATGACTCTCAAAATAATCTAAGTGAAGCATGAGAGATCAATAGTTTCTTAAAACGAATCCACCACCGTGTTCTAAAAGATCTAAGTGAAGTACTAGAGCAAAAATTATCACGCTAAAAGATATAAGTGAAGCACTATGAGCAAAACTATCAAGCTCAAAAGATACAAGTGAAGCACATAGAGTATTCTAACAAATTCCAATTCATGTATGGCTCTCTCAAAAGATGTGTACAGCAAGGATGATTGTAGACTAACAAGCAAAGACACAAATAATACAAGACGCCCAAGCAAAACACATATCATGTTGGTGAATAAAAATATAGCTCCAAGTAAATTACCGATGGAAGTGGATTTAAAGAGGGATGCCTTCCGGCATCCCCGTCGTGGTTCTAAGTCCGACAAGAGAAATAGGGGTAGGTAAGGGAGAGGCGATGTTCTAGCTATGGAGCAGCTAGGAGACAAACGATGTACGAAGTTCAGCCCTTCTGAGGAAGTAATAGCCCCACGCCCTCGAGCCCCGAGGCGGTCGAGTGGATTATGAGTTTGAGTATTACAGAATCTGAACCCCCTATCTCGTGGAGGGGGTGGCTTATATAGAGTGCGCCAGACCCCGCCAGCCCACATAAAGGAGAGATTAAAGTACATTAAGCCTGGGGTTACCGTAACGCCTCATAAAGTGCCTTAACTATCATTAAGTCTATTCAATAGCAAGCCGCAGCTGCGCGGCGCCTTCTCGACCTTCCGTGGTCGAGTGAGTCTTCATGGTCGAGTGAGTCTTCTATGGTCGAGTCCTTCCACCACCGAGGGGTTCCTCTTTGGTCGATCGAAGATGATCTCTTCGAGGGTGCCCTTGGTAGGACGCTTAGGTCGTGCCTATGACCCTACCCTAGGTACATGAATCCATCATTAGCCCCAATGGATTGAGGCTTGAGGAAGGAGGAGTTGACGTTGTTTCCGATTGCCTTTTGTATATCAAGCTACGTGTTGTCTTGGATCAAGATCTTCTCTGCTGATAACAAGAAACTTTCCTTCAACGACTTGATCCATTCTTGTTCTTTAGTCGAAAGTGACCTTCTTTACTTTGCTATTCCCGAGCGACGGATCGCAGGAAATCTCAAGATTTGACAGATCGATCCGTCGTCATGGATCTCGCGGATACGAGATTTGGGGAAGCGCTGCGGAACGGATCATGTGTTCGGATGGGACATAACAGAACGCTTCGATTTTCGCTACCGCTTTTTCCGCCACGTGATCGCGCAAAGGTAGCTGCCCGATATGATTGGATTGTTAGGGTCCACCGTCATCCACTGAAGGGATGCTATAAATGCAACTCCCGGGGCTTATGCACAAGACTTTGTTCTTCCTCCTTAGCTCTCCCTGCCTCGCTTCTTCGCCACCGCTGCTGCTTCTTGCCACCTCCTCTCCGCAAGATTCTCACGGCGCGCCATGGGCAAAGAGAAGACGACGATGTTGGAGCGCCGCAAGAAGGCGCGGGCGGCGGAGAAGGCGCTTGCGCCGAGAAGGCGGCGGAGATCTACCGTCGGCTGGTTCTTCGTCGAGATCCAACTCGCCAAGGGCTGGGTCCAGGAGATCGATCTCAACCGACCATCAAGGAGAAGGATCTCTCGATATGGCCGACGACGGGTTGATTCCCCACGGCGCCATGAGACTTCCCCGGCCGAGAGTGGCAGCCTCAACCAGAGGAGGGTGAGTGCGTGCTTTTGGCCACCCATGTCGACCGAGGTTTTTCGCCGCCGAGTGTCTTCTTTCGGGTTTTCTGAATTTCTTCGAGCCCAGCTCCATCATTTTACTCCAAACTCCATTGCGCATCTTTGCCGCTTTGTGTCTATGTGCGAAAACTTCCCGGGCTGTCGACCGACCGGGTTTGTTCAAGTACATCTTCACATGTCGCCTCAGACCGTGAAGAAGGCAAGCCCCGTGACGAGAAGACCCAAGTAGTTCAGATGTGTGGTGGCTTAGGGGTCCAGCTTGAGGAATAAAAGCACCTTCCCAGCTATGTCTTTTCCCGAAGTCGGTCAGGGTGGCAATGACCTCGGTTCTATTGCCGAACGAGACGACGCCGGGCAATGACCGTCTTCCCGCATTCACCATGAGTCGAGTGAATGCACTCCTCCTTGAAGGTAGTTCCAAGAGAGGACTGAAGTGAAGATGTTGATGGACCGCGGTGCAGCTTGTTAGGGACGGTGTGACCGCATGGACCTTCTCGAGGTTTTTCTTCGAGGCTTAATCCAGCCCTTCTCAGCCCGGAGTCACCGCATGTGGCTATATCGCAAGGCAATCAAGACGAGACTCGCTTCCACCCGGAGGCAAATGACGATGTCAGAGTGGAAAGATGGATGGCTGCGATCATCGAACAAGGACAACCTCGCGATCCCGGAGGATTTCTCCACTTGATCACGCATAGCTGCCCGTATAAGGTACACTTGCTCGCTTTTCCGCTGTATATCCGCTGAGTGTGTTTCTGCAACTTGGTCGACTGAACTTTGCTTTGATATTTCTAGGCCCTTACTGAGCTATACTCAATGCCCAATGGTGCTCAGACTCCGACTGAGGAGGGCGAGGCCAGTGGGGGCGAGAGCCAGGAAGAGGGATTCAGATGTCAGCAGAAGATGATGATGACGACGTGATGATGACGAGGATGATGACGACGAGGACGAAGAGGAGGAGGAGGCGCCGCCGCTTGGAGAGGCGGTCAAAACTTCAGTACGACCCTTCGATCGAACGCTGCAAGGAGTGGCGATCGCCTCGCAATGACCAAACGCCTCGACCGCCTCCTGCCGATCGAGAAGGCGCCAAGGCCGAAGTGGTTCACGAGGACCCACCAAGCCTCGACAAAAATGAAGGTAGTCATCCCCACCATTTCAGCGGTCACATGATTCAAACGCCGCAAGGCCGAGGACCATGAGATGGAGGACGCGCGACTTCAAACTCGGTACCGCAACTTTAAATCTTGTTCTTGGTCGACTCATGCATAATTTCTCGACTTTGACTTTTTCCTCAAGCTCCAACCAATGACATTATCACCCTTCCCGACGATTTATGACGAGGATGAGGAACCATTGCGGCTAGGCGGAGCAGAAGGCATCTATCGCCATGCAACCCAAGGTGTGGTGGCGCCCGAGACCATTGCGACGGAAGGGGGAGGTCGGCACTCGACACACCGTGTCATTCGCGGTGTGCCGCTGACGAGTGCTCACCCACTTCGCCGAAAGTGCTGGGCAGCCATCGATTCGCCACGCACCACGCCCCGGAGGACTGAAAGCTAGTGCTGCCAAGGAGGCTATCCGTCAGCAGAGATCATGATGGAGCAGTGAAGATCGCTCGATGCAAGCCAAGCAGCCATTTACGCCAGCCCGCCTTCAGAGTAATGTTCAGTCAACGACCACCACCTGCTCGTTAGGATATATTATCAAAACTTTTCTTTCGCAATTCATAGCAGCCACCCACCGGATGTGTTGATAAAACTCCGTGTTAGCGGGGCATCGCCGAGTGCACCTACCGGGTGTAGTCCCTATATAAGGTCGATCACGGGCAATGGTCTTAGGCTTACTAAGTAGATATTGATTATCACCGAATGGAACGAATGAGCCGAGACCAAGGGCATCGCTGAGTGCACCCACCGGTGTAGTCCCCGAGATCGTGATCGATCACCGCGCTGATTACACCAAGAAGTTTTGGTCGATCGTCGATTTTTTTTTTTGATCGGTCGATCGGGTCGACTCGTTTGAATAAGACCAAGGGGGCACGCTGAGTGCACCCATCGGTATAGTCCTCGAGACTACTATTCGAATGCTTGCATTCGATCGTAGTCTTAGAAACGCATCATTTTTCTTTATTCACTGGAAGTGGATTATCTCCGATATTTTTGCAATTGACTCTTCAGAGAAATCTTGTGATCTTGCGGCACGGATAATTTAATCGGAGCGTAAGCATATTCAGCTCGAGTTGGACTTGAAGCTAGTGCAGAGAATCGACAAGGCGAAGGAGGAGACCAAAGGTATGTTTGGTGAGATTTCGACGACTCTTTTCTCCCTCATTTGCTTCAAGCTTGACTTTGCTGCAATTTACGTGCAAGGTGAAGGAGGCCCAGAGGAAGAAGGAGCTTGAGCTGTCCGAGAAGATCAAGCTTGCTGATGAAAAATCGCCTCGCCGCCAAGCTCGAACAGATAACACCAATCAAGGCTGCTCGCCATTGCCAAGAAGGATGTTGAACGATCAAGGTCGACAAGAAGACTCGATCGAGAAGGTCCACCAAATGGCTGGGAAGAAGAACGAGCTGAAGGCTTTGGGTAGTCTCGCCAAAAAATTGTTCCTTATGCTTGAAGGAATCTTCTTCGCCGACCAATTCTCCCAACCGCTATGTTCCCATTCGACTATTTTCTTGATTCCGGTTTTGTCTTTGCGCACTCGTCGCAACTTTGAAGAAGAAACCAGCCACCGGAGACGAACCTTGACCTCGCCAATTCTCCAAAGGAATGATGAAACTGCCATGAACATCTTCCGACCGAGTCTCGTGGTTGTCGCTGCCGTGGATTATCTCGCAAGATCAAGGTTGCTACATCTCGATCGACTCGACACTCGCCCAGTGGAGACACTCCAAACGACCTCGAGTCAGCAGGCTCGATCAACGCCGCCCCCGACCGAAAGTGCAAGAGTGGAAGAAGTCTTCGCTCGGTGTGGCGCAGATGTCGCCTCGTGGTCCGCACGAGTCCATTGCAAGGACGCCTGCAAGATAAGCCGCGATTCCGAGTGGCCAACACCAAAAGCACGACTTCGTGGCCTTCATGGAGACTTTCATCGCTGCTGCTACACGGATTGCGACGGGATTGATCTTGACGAGTTCGTTGTTCCATCCAGCCTCCCCGTGAGGGGTAAAAACTTTCCTTGACTTTAAATTTGCCTCAGATGCCGAGTGGAGTTGTAACCGATAAAACCTTAATGTGCTTAGTGCCTAAGCACTCGTTGCCTTTAGGTATCGACCTAAATTTGGATTGATGTTTGGATACGATTGCTTTTGGCCTGAATTGCCTTTTGCAAAGTTAACAAGAAGATGCCCACTGCAATGGCTTATTTCTTAGGCGCAGCACCGGCTGCAGCTAAGCCTCCGAGTGAGAGGTTTGCTCTTCACTCTGTGAGGATTTCTTATACCTTAGGCGCAGCACTGGCTGCAGCTAAGCCCCGAGTGAGAGGTTTGCTCTTCACTGTAGGGATTTCTTATACCTTAGGCGAGCACTGGGCTGCAGCTAAGCCCCGAGTGAGAGGTTTGCTCTTCACTCAGAGGATTTCTTTTACCTTAGGCGCAGCACTAGGCTGCAGCTAAGCCCCCAAGTGAGAGGTTTGCTCTTCGCCTGTAGAGATTTCTTATACCTTAGGCGCAGCACCGGCTGCAGCTAAGCCCCGAGTGAGAGGTTTGCTCTTCACTCTAGGATTTCTTATACCTTAGGCGCAGCACTGGTTGCAGCTTAAGCCTCCGAGTGAGAGGTTTGCTCTTCACCCTCAGTAGGATTTCCGCTGTATTTGTGGCTAAGCTCTGAGGAGAGGGTTGTAGTCGACCTGCACCTCGCCCTCCTTATGGGTACACACGCTACTTATGGTGTAGCTCGAGGAGAGGGTCGACCTCGACCTGCCCTGCCCTTCCTTGCTAGCACAGATTATACTTAGGCGTAGTCTTGACTGCAGCTAAGCCCCCGTGTAAGTCCGCTTACCACTCGGTAGGATTTCTTATATCTTAGGCTAGCATCGATCTGCAGCTAAGCCTCCGAGTGGAAATCTGCTTACCACTCGGAGGATTTCTTATACCTTAGGCGCAGCATTGAGCTGCAGCTAAGCCTCCGAGTGGAAGTCCGCTTACCACTTGGTAGGATTTTTATATCTTAGGCTAAACGGATTCGTAGTTAAGCCTCCGAGTGGAAGTCCGCTTACCACTCGGTAGGGTTTGTACAAACTTAGGCTAAACGGATTCACTACTAAGCCACCCAATCGGGGAAAATTTTATTGACCAAAAAATAAAAAGTGACAAAAATTATGAAGGAATTATGACACTATTATTTCAAAGCCCATGAACTACGTAAGTATTTTATTACAACTCTTCCTAGTGAAAAAAACTTTATGTAAACGGGCGGAGCAGTCCGCATTCCAAGCTCGGGCTCGCCGACATTGTGTTCGACATTGTAGAGACGATATGCCCCATTGTGGAGAACCTTTGTGACGATGAAGGGTCCTTCCCAAGAGGGAGCGAGCTTATGTTGCTTCACACGATCTACTCAAGGACCAGATCCCTTCCCGGAAGGCTCGACTCTCACATTTCGGGCGACAAAGCGACGCAAGTCTTGCCGGTAAATGGTCGAGCGGATCGAGCCATTTCCTTCCTCTTCTAGGAGGTCGATCCGATCCCGACGCGCTTGCTCACTTCGCTTCATTGTAAAGTTCAATTCGGGAGCATTGTGAAGGAGATCACTGAAGGACTGCTTCGCTCCATAGACCAGAAGAAAGGAGTTCTCCCAATGACCGATTAGGCGTGGTTCGCAAACCCCAAAGCATCAAGGAGTTCACAACCCAAGCTCCACCAGCATGCTTGAGATCTCGTGATCGCCGAGGCTTCGCACTTTGAGGATTAATCCGCTGGCTCGCTCGCCTGCCCATTCGACCGTGGATGGGTGATCAAGCGTAGTCGACTTGCGGTGCCTTGGGCGCTGCAGAAATCCTTGAATTCTTCCGAGTCAAAATTCACCCATTGTCTGTGATAATACCGCAAGGGACTCCATATCCGAACGCCAACCTCCGACAAAGGAAACAGCAAGATCAAAGATCAAGTTTTTGATTGGTTTAGCTTCAATCCACTTGGTGAACTTGTCGATCGCTACCAAGACATGCGTGAAACCACCCGACCTGTTCGCAAGGGACCGATCATGTCCAACCCCCATACCGCCAAAGGCCGACGAGTGGAATGGTCTTCAAGGTCGACGCAGCTTGTGTGACATATTGAGTAGAACTGCATCCTTCGTGACTTGTCCACTATTTCTTTCGCCATCTCATTTGCTCTTGGCCAAGAAATCCGCCGGTATGCTTTGGCTACAATAGTCCGAGAGGACGATGGTGACCATAGGTCCCCGAGTGGATGTCATTGAGTATGACTCGACCTTCTTCTCGGGCGTTATGCATTTTTGTCCGACTTCGCCGGGCTTTCTATATAACTGCCCATTGATAACGGTAAAGGCTTTGGATCGACGGACGACCGCCGAGCCTCTTCTTCATCCTCCGGGAGTTCCTTTCTCGTAATATATGTGATGTATGGAATTGTCCAATCGAGTAACCACTACAACTTCCATAACCAAGTCGACCATCGCCGAACCTCGACCTCACCGGGTCCGTGGCACTCTTGGGTTGTGGAGCTCCTCCGTGAAGGGTCTTTCGATCGACGGAGTGTGTATATGTTCCAAAAATACACCACTGAATGGCTTCTTTGGATCCTATCTTCGCCAGATCATCCGCTGCTTGATTTTTCAATGGGGATGTGATGGAGTTCCAACCCTCAAACTTCTTTTTCCAGCTTTCCTCATCGCATTGCAAGATTCAAATATAGTGGGCTTCTCAAGTCCCACTCTTTCATCACTTGATTGACCACTAGATCTGAGTCGCCATAGACCATTAGGCGACGGACGCCGAGTGAGATGGCCATGCTAATCCATATAGAAGGGCCTCAGATCATTTCATTGTTGGAGGAATCAAAGTGAATCTGAGCACATACCTAAGCTTATCTCCTCCGGGGAAACCAGAACAACCTCAAAGACCGAACCATTCAAAGATCTTGGAGCCGCAAAGAACATGGTCCAATGCTCCGAGTGAACTTCACCGGTCATTGTTGTTCGATCCACTGCAAGGAAATCTGCTATAGCTCGACTTAATGGCTTTTGCCTCGAATTTGATATCAAGGGAAGAAGTTCAATCGCCCATTTTGCCACTCGACCGTTATGCCTTCACAGTGTGATCTTCGATAAAGGAGCGTCACGACGATCGTGATAGAATGATCGAGAAATAGTGAGCAACCTTCTTTGTGGTCATGTATATACCATACACAAGCTTCGATAACGAGGATATCTCGCTGATGGAGTCAAGACTTCGCATAAATAATACACCGGCGCTGAACTTTGAAGGCCTTTCCTTCCTCTTCCCGCCGATCAGAAGCACAAGATCGATAACTTGTCCAAAGGGCTGCGATGTAAAGCAACAGAGGCTCTTTGCTGATTGGAGCAGCAAGCACCGCTGGGTGGAGAGCAGAGCTTTTAGCTCGCAAACGCTAAGGCCACCGAGTCCACTCAATTTGTCACCTTTCTTCATCACCGGTAAAGAGGTAATGCCTTTTCACCGAGTCGTGAGATGAATCGACTTAAAGCGCCAAGCATCCAAGAAGCTCGACGCCGCACTCGCATGTATGCTTATTCGGAGAATAGTGCCGATCTTCTCTCGGTTAGCGCCGATCCTCGCTCGAAACGAAAACCGAGTAATTTTCCACCAGAACTCCGAATGTGCACTTTGACGGATTGAGCTTGATATCGCATCTTCCGAGGTTGGCAAATGTTTCGCGAGGTCGCAAGCAGGTCGGAACCTTTTCGCGACTTAACGATTTATATCATCCATATACGCCCACATTCCGACTGATTTGAGGAGAAGACACTTCAATCATTCGCATAAATGTGGCTCCGCATTCTTGAGGCCGAATGGCATGGTGATATAGCGTAGCACCCGAATGGAGTGATGAAAGCTGTTTTATTTCATCGGGTCCATACGCACGGATCTCGATGATACCCGGAATATGCATCTAGAAAAGACATCTTCACACCCCGCGTCGAAGTCAACAATTTGATCTATGCGGGAGAGGAATGATCCTTCGGCAGGCCCGATTGATGTGCTTAAAATCAATGCACATGCGGAGTGATTTGTCCTTCTTGGGAACCATGACAACATTAGCGAGCCACTGAGTGGTATATTTCTAATAAATCCCGCCACAACAAATGAGCCACTTCTTCACCAATAGCTTTTTCTTCCGACGGCGGACCGCCAAGATGTTCTTTGACTGGTTTCATCGACTTGTCGACTCGGAGGCGATGCTCAGCCGCCTCGAACACCGCATGTCACCGGCTTCCATGCGAAATGTCCCAGCTCTCACGGAGGAACCGGATGAGCGCTTCTTCCTATTTCGAGTCGAGTGTTGTGGAGATGTGGGTCGGGCTGCATTGGGATCACGGATGAATATGGATCGGCCTCGCCTCACCAGACGATCGAATGCGCTCGTTGTTGGCTTCTTGATCGTGAACAAATCACTCGGATCCGCGGTTTGCATGTATTCGCCGAATTCGACCGCTGCCACTTGGGAGTCGGCAATCTTTGAGCCCTTCAAAGCACTTTTCCGCTTTCTTCCGATCGCCGGTGATGTTGATCACCCCTTTGGTCCCGCATTTTCAGTTTGAGGTACACGAGCATGGTCGAGCCATGAATCGCGGCGACGCTGGCCTCCCCAAAATGGCGTGGTATGCACTCAAAAATCCACAACCTCAAAGGTCAACTTTTCTTTGCGAAAGTGCTTGAATCACCAAAACCACGCCCAGGCTATTTGGCCGAGTGAGTTGGCCTTCTTCCGGTATGACTCGCGGAAACTCATATTGTCGGGCGCTTAAACGACATCGGAATGCCCATCCCTTTCAATGTATCAAGATATAACAAATTCAGCCCACTACCACCATCCATCAAGACTTTTGTCACGAGTGCCTTCGATAACCGGATCGACCACTAACGCTGCCGCCAGGTGGCAATGTGAGTCGGTGATCGATTGGTCGAATGTGATGGGTGTCCGGACCACTTCACATAACTTGGCTTTTACCGGGCAACCATATTCACTTCGATTGATGACTTTCACGACTTTTGCTTTCCACATCCGCTAAGATCATCGAGTGGAGTTGACGGCGGGTATTCCTCCTCACCGCCCTCTTTGTCTCCGCCTTGTCTCGCTCCTTCTCCTTGTCCTTAGACTGCTTTCCTCAAACCGTTGGATCAGAGTCGACATCGGCGAGTGGTGTGCTTCGCAAATAATGTTGCCCTCTTCATCCTTCTTCGGTGAATATGGCATGGCATATCCATCACATCATTTCCTTCTTTATCTTTCACTTTCTTCGGATTCCGTGATCCTTTGGGCTTCCCTTGAACTTTCCTCGAGTCACGCCGTGGCCTCTCCAGAGCTGCCGCTCGGCTTTGCGCGCTTCGCTCGATCGAATTGCCCTTCTCCGATCGACTTGGCTTGTATTTGCCGCTCGAGTCGGTCTTCTTCCTCGCCATTGGCGACGGTTAGCAATCTCCATCATTCGACTCAGTGGTCATGTCCCCGGTTCGACCAAACTTCGACTCAATTCTCTGCTTTTGACGCCATCCTTGAAGGCACAAACCGCCGATGGTCGACACATTTTCCACAAGCAGGTGCAAGGTAATCCACCTCAATGTACTCTGAGAGTTTCATTGGTCTTTGCACACAAACTTGCAGCTCACAAACCAGCCGGTCGCTTGCAAGTCCCTTCAAAGTCTCCGACGAACACTGGACAAATCTTCCCAAGTGTATATATCAGGAGGTAACCGATTCAGCCATGCTCGCGTAACCTTCCAACATGAGGGGCAAATGCTTCATGGCCACCTCATCATTCCCACCACCAATCTGAACAGCCACTGGTAATCCTCGCTGTTTCGTGCTTGATTCCCAAAGGAACTTGCTCGACTTCGCTAATCTGAAATTGGGGATCATCATGCTCGATAGCCCCGCTTAAACACTCGACCGAGACATGCACTCGATCGCTGGTGGGTGCATCCTCTCGGTCCGCCGATGGGCTCGCTCCGGCCGACCAAGCCTTGCACGATAATGGATCGCGCACAAAGCTCGGGTTCTTTGGGTCGACCGGAACTCTTCGCCTCAGATCGAATCGTTGCTCGTCATCTTGCCGCCGAGGAGCGCACGACCCTTCCTCGAGGGGAAAGGGCACTCAACGCCTGCTATCTCGGCCGAATCGGTTCCGAGCTGCTCGCCGGTTGTCGCGCTTCTTCGCCGCGGAGGCGATCCGGGGTGGAGCCGATCGATAAAGGTTCGCAGCGACGGATCGATCAGTGAATCCTGCTGCGCGATCGCGACACGGCTGAGTTCGTCTCCGCCGCCGGAGTAAATCTCGATCGCTGCAAGCCTCTCCCAGCTTCCGATCGACGGTTGGATAGACTCGCTATACGAAAGGTACCGCTAAATTTTGACTGGTGTGCGTATACCCGAGTCGGTGGAAGAGTCGACGCCGATCGCTTCGGGATTCGCTGCCACAAGACGCTGCCGAAAGTGCTCGCTGAAGATTCTCCAGCGAGCGCTGCTCACCACATTGGCCAAACGTGCTTCCTCTAAGGCACGAGCCTCGTGGGTTTCTCCGGCGATGGGAGTATGCAGGCATCCATGTTCTCGCGACGAAGCTCTTCTCTCTCGCAGAGAGTCGAGTGTCTCAGTTGGTACTCTTCGTGTTTTGCACGGGTCTCTCCTCCGGCTGCTCCACCGCCGTGAGCGGCCGAGGATCGCGAGGGCCGCCAACCATGAGGATCTCCGCCGCCGATCATCGCTATCGCGACTGGATGCGCTTCACGGAGCCACCGACAGATCGAACAGTCAGAGGGATTCGCTGGCTCGATGGTCGCGATTTGGGCGGTGGCTGTCTAGCGAGCCACCGCTGCTTCACCCACCGCTAGAGCCTCGATCACCAGAACGCTTATGCGCTGGTGGGAGATCAAGGGCGATCGATAGAAGAGTCGACCGACACGGGTCGATGGTCGCCGCAGCAGAACGCCGCGAACACATGCACGAAGTGCATCGCCTCATGGACGGGAGCGCCGATGTCAAGTGGAGCCTCCCGAGCCATGCGGAGTCGCTGGCGACAAAAGTGAGAGCACCGAGACGGATCTCGCGCCCCTCACCCAAAACTCCAGCAGCCATCATGATGAAGGTACTGAAGTACCGCAACCTCCACAAATCACTAAAACACCTGCCCCATGGTGGGCGCCAACCGTCGTGGTTCTAAGTCCGACAAGAGAAATAGGGGTAGGTAAGGAGAGGCGATGTTCTAGCTATGGAGCAGCTTAGGAGACAAACGATGTACGAAGTTCAGCCCTTCTGAGGAAGTAACAGCCCCACGCCCGGAGCCCCGAGGCGGTCGAGTGGATTATGAGTTTGAGTATTACAAGAATCAACCCCCTATCTCGTGGAGGGGGGTGGCTTATATAGAGTGCGCCAGACCCCGCCAGCCCACATAAAGGAGAGATTAAAGTACATTAAGCCTGGGGGGTTACTGTAACGCCTCATAAAGTGCCTTAACTATCATTAAGTCTATTCAATAGCAAGCCGCCAGCGCGGGCGCCTTCCGACCTTCCGTGGTCGAGTGAGTCTTCATGGTCGAGTGAGTCTTCTATGGTCGAGTCCTTCCAACACCGAGTGGGTTCCTCTTGGTCGACCGAAGATGATCTCTTCTCGAGGGTGCCCTTGGGTAGGACGTTTAGGTCAGGCCTATGACCCTACCCTAGGTACATGAATCCATCATCCCCAAGCTTTGAATTTTTGGTGTCCTTGGATTATCTTGGGGGTTCCATGGGCATCCCCAGCTTAGGCTCTTGCCACTCCTTGTTCCATAATCCATCAAAAGAATTCACCCAAAACTTGAAAACTTCACAACACAAAACTCAACAGAAATCTCGTGAGCTCCGTTAGAGAAAGAAGACAAAAGACTACTTCAAGGTACTGTAATGAACTCATTGTTTATTTATATTGGTGTTAAACCTACTGTATTCCAACTTATCTATGGTTTATAAACTAATTTACTAGCCATAGATTCATCAAAATAAGCAAACAACACACTAAAAACAGAATCAGTCAAAACAGAACAGTCTGTAGCAATCTGTAACTAACGCAAACTTCTGAACTCTAAAAATTCTACCAAAATAGGAAGTCCTGAAAGTTTGTTGATTGATCAGCATCAAAAGAATCAACGCAAAAGCACGCTCCGGTGATTTATCATAACTAAATTGTATGCAAAGTTTCTGTTTTTCAGCAGAATCAAATTAACTATCATCGAGGTTATCCTATAGGTTCTACTTGGCACAAGCACTAATTAAAACATAAAACCATATTCAAACAGAAGGTAGATGGATTATTTATTCCTAAACAGAAGAAAAACAAAAACACAAAATAAAATTGGGTTGCCTCCCAACAAGCGCTATCGCTTAACGCCTAGCTAGGCATGATGATGATAATGATGCTCACATAAAAGATAAGAATTGAAACACAAAGAGAACATCACGAAACACGTGACAAACACATCTAAATCTAACATAATTCCTATGCATAGGCATATTATAAGCAAACAAATTTGCAAGGCAAACAAAAACTAGCATATGCAAGGAATAGGAAAGAGACGATAGCAATCTCAATATGACGAGAGGTAATTTAGTAACATGAAAATTTCTAAACCATATTTCCTCTCTCATAATAATTACATGTAGGATCATATGCAAATTCAACAAAATAGCTATCACATAACATATTCTCAATACGATCCACATGCATGCAAAGTTGACACTCTTCCAAGATAGTGGGATTAACATTAGCTAGAGTAATGACCTTTCCGAACCCACTTTTATCAAAAATATCATAAGATTGAACATACTCCAAAAATGCGGGATCTAAAGTTGACACTCTTCCAAACCCACTTTCAATATTATTGCAAATATTATTATCAATCTCATATTCATCATGGGGCTTAAATAAATTTTCAAGGTTGTAAGAAGAATCACCCCAATCATGATCATTGAAACAAGTAGTAGACATAGCAAAACTAGCATCCCCAAGCTTAGGGTTTTGCATATTATTAGCACAATTGACATCATTGCAATCATGATTTTTATTCAAGGAGTTATCGTGAATCTCTTCATAAATTTCTTCATCATAATTTTCAGATTCACGAATTTCAAGCAAAACCTCATAAAGATAATCTAGTGCACTCAACTCACTAGCAATAGGTTCAACATAATTGGCTCTTAAAGAGATTAGCAAGTGGATGAGGATCCATAAACTTTTAGCAAGCGAAGATGCAAGCAAAAAAGAAGGTACATGGAGACACAAGATCGAACGGAAGAGGGGCAAATAAAATGGCAAGGGTGAAGTGGGGGAGAGGAAAACGAGAGGCAAATGGAAAATAATGTAATGCGAGAGATATGGATTATGATGGGTACTTGGTATGGTTGACTTGTTTATGTGATCCTCCCAAAGAACGGCGCCAGAAATTCTTCTTGCTACCTCTTGAGCACTGCGTTGATTTCAAGAGGAGAGGATGATGCAGCAAAGTAGCGTAAGTATTTCCTCATTTTTGAGAACCAAGGTATCAATCCAAGAGGAGACTACGACAAGTCTCTCGCACTCTACACAAAACAATAGCAACTCGCAACCAATGCTTAGGGGTTGTCAATCCCTTCACGGTCACTTACGAGAGTGAGATCTGATAGAGATAATATTTTTGGTATTTTTGATAGATAGTTGCAAAGTAAAAAGTAAAGGCAAAGTAAAAACAAAGCAAGTAAATAAAGTGATAGAGATTGATATGATAAGAATAGACCCGGGGGCCAGAGGTTTCACTAGTGGCTTCTCTCAAGAGCATAAGTATTCTACAAAGGTGAACAAATTACTGTTGAGCAATTGACAGAATTGAGCATAGTTATGAGTATATCTAGGCAATGATCATGTATATAGGCATCACGTCCAAAACAAGTGGATCCTGCATCTACTACTATTACTCCACTCATCAACCGCTATCCAGCATGCATCTAGAGTATTAAGTTAAAAACAGAGTAACGCCATAAGTAAAATGCAATATGATAAAAACCCCATCTTGTTATCCTCGATGGCAAAAATACAATACGTGCCTTGCTGCCCCTTCTGTCACTGGGTAAGGACATCGCAAGATTGAACCCAAAGCTAAGCACTTCTCCCATTGCAAGAACTACCAATCTAGTTGGCCAAACCAAAAAGGATAATTCAAAGAGACTTGCAAAGATAACTCAATCATACATAAAAGAATTCAGAGAAGAATCAAATATTTTCCATAGATAATACTGGATCGTAAACCCACAATTCATCGGTCTCAACAAACACACCGCAAAAAGAAGATTACATCGAATAGATTTTCACGAGAGAGGGGGAGAACATTGTATTGAGATCCAAAAAGAGAGAAGAAGCCATCTAGCTACTAGCTATGGACCCGAAGGTCTGAAGTAAACTACTCACACTTCATCTGAGGGGCTATGGTGATGATGTAGAAGCCCTCCGTGGTGGATGCCCTCCTCCAAATGAGCTCCTAATAGGCCCCAAGATGGGATCTCGTGGATACGTAAGGTTGCAAGGTGGAATTAGGTTTTGGCCCTGCTCGATTGTTCGAGATACGAGGTATATATAGGAGGAAGGAGTACGTCGGGGATCTCCGAGGCCCACGAGGTAGGAGCGCGCCTGGGGGGCGCCTCCACCTCGTGACCTCCTGCACTACTTGAGTAGGGTCCAAGTCTCCCGGATCACGCTCGTTGGAAAATCACGATCCTCAAGGTTTCATTCCGCTTGACTCCGCTTGATATTCTGCTTTCTTCAAATAATCAAAAAGGCAAAAACAACAATTTCGGGCTGGGCCTCCGGTTAGTAGGTTAGTCCCAAAAGTAATATAAAATTGGAAAATAAAGCCCAATATAGTCCAAAATAGTAGATAAAGTAGCATGGAGCAATCAAAAATTATAGATACGTTGGAGACGTATCAAAGATCATATGTTCAGATCCTTTATGCATATTTTTACTCCTCTGATTATGAACATAAATATGCTTTGTGAATAGTTACATTTGTTCCTAAGGACATGGGTGAAGTCTTGCTATTAGTAGTCATGTGAATTTGGTATTCGTTCGATATTTTGATGAGATGTATGTTGTCTTTTCCTCTAGTGGTGTTATGTGAACGTCGACTACATGACACTTCACCATTATTTGGGCCTAGAGGAAGGCATGGGGAAGTAATAAGTAGATGATGGGTTGCTAGAGTGACAAAAGCTTAAACCCTACTTTGTGCGTTGCTTCATTAGGGGCTGATATGGATCCATATGTTTAATGTTGTGGTTAGGTTACCTTAATACTTCTTTTGTAGTTGCGACGCTTGCAATAGGGGTTAATCATAAGTGGGATGCTTGTCCAAGTAAGGTCAGTACCCAAGTACCGGTCCACCCACATATCACATTATCAAAGTACCGAACGCGAATCATATGAATGTGATGTAAACTAGATTGACGATAATTCCCATGTGTCCTCGGGAGCTCCTTTCTCATTATTAGAAATTGTCCAAGCTTATCCTTTGCTACATAAAGGATTGGTCCACCTTGCTGCACTTTACTTGTTTTATTTACTTATTACTCGTTACTATTTATATTATCACAAAACTATCTATCACCTACAATTTCAGTGCTTGCAGAGAAAACCTTACTAAAAACTGCTTATCATTTCCTTCGCTTCCTCGTTGGGTTCGACACTCTTACTTATCGAAGGACTACGATTGATCCCCTACACTTGTGGGTCATCAAGACTCTTTCCGCACAGCTTGCTAGGAGTGTAGCGCTGGTAAGTGGAACTTGGTAAGGAAACATTTATATAGTGTGCTGAAATTTTCTGTTACTTTTCACTATGGAAACTAATCCTTTGAGGGGCTTGTTTGGGGTATCTTCACCCCAACCAGAAGAGCAAAGAGTTGCTCCTCAACCTACTGAACTTTATCAAAATATTTACTTTGAGATTCCTTCGGGTATGATAGAGAAACTGCTAGCTAATCCGTTTGTAGGAGATGGAACATTGCATCCTGATTTACACCTTGTCTTTGTGGATGAAGTTTGTGGATTATCTAACCTTGCAGGTATTCCCGATGATGTTGTCAAAAGGAAGGTCTTTCCTTTATCTTTGAAGGGAGATGCATTGACATGGTATAGGCTATGTAATGATATGAGATCTTGGAATTATAAGCGACTGGAACTGGAATTTCACCCGAAGTCCACCCTATGCACCTTGTTCATCGTGATCATAATTACATATATAATTTCAAGCTTGGGGGAGGCTTAAGCCAATGTTATATTCATGCCCCAATCATGAGGTCTCTCGGGAAATGATTATTCGTAACTTTTATGTTTTGATAATCGCAACCGCTCGATACTTCATGTGCTGGTTCTTATATGTCAAGACTATTGATTTCAAATGGGACTTATTGGAAAGAATTAAACGCAACTCAAGATTGGGGTTCGACGATGGTAAGGAGTCGTATGACACCTAAGTTCGATTGTGTTAAATCTTTTATGGATACCGATGCTTTTCGTGGATATAGCGCTAAGTATGGACTTGACTCAGATAGTAGCTACTTCTCGTGAATCTTTTGCTACTCACGCTGATCTCCCTAAAGAGAAGTGGTTTAAATATAATCCTCCCGTTGAAGTGAAAGTAGTTTCACCTATTACAATCGAAGAAAAGACTATTACCTATAGTGATCCTATTGTTCCTACCGCTTATGTTGAAAAACCTCCTTTCCGTTAGGATAAAGGATCATGCTAAAGCTTCACTTTTGTTCGTAAGAGTAATACTAGGACTTATACACCTCCCGAGCAAATTAATGTTGAACCTAGTATTGTTATAGTTAAAGATCTCTTGGATGAGGATTTAGATGGGCATGTTATTTATTTCGTGGTGAGACTGCTAATATTGCTAGGCCGTATACTAAGACACGAGACTGTCGAGGAATGCTTGTTATTTCGCTTAAATAGGAGATCATTGTTATCATGGCTTATGTGATATGGTGCTAGTGCTAGTGCAATACCTTATTCCTTATATCAAGAAATTATGCATGACATTGCACCCATTGAATTAGAAGACATACATGTTACTATTAAGCTTGCTAATAGGATACCATTAAACCCTTTGGGATTGTTAGAGATATTGAAGTTTTGTGTGGGAAGGTTAAATACCTCGCTGATTTTATTGTTCTTGGTTCCCCACAAGATGATTTTTGTCCCATTATTTTGGTAGACCCTTCTTGAATACAACCAAGTGCTAAGATTAATTGTGAAAAGAATATTGTCACTATTGGCATAGATGGTATGTCTCATGAGTTTAACTTTGCTAAGTTTAGTAGACAACCTCATGATAGGGAACCACCTACTAAGGATGAAATTATTGGTCTTGCTTCCATTGTCGTTCCTCTAACTCGATCCGTTAGAACAATATTTGCTAGACCATGAGAACGATATGTTTATGAAGGAAAGAGAGGAAATAGATGAAGTGTTCCTTAAACAGGAACCTATGCTGAAACATAACCTTCCCGTTGAAATTCTTGGGGATCCCCCTCCACCCAAGGGTGATCCTGTGTTTGAACTCAAACCTTTACCTGACAATCTTAAGTATGCTTATATTGATGAAAAAGAAATATATCCTGTTATTATTAGTGCTAACCTTTCAGTGAAAGAAGAAGATAGATTATTGAAAACTCTGAAGAAGCACCGAGCTGCTATTGGATATACTCTGGATGATCTTAAGGGCGTTAGTCCCACGTTATGCCAACACAAAATTAATATGGAGGATGATGCCAAACCAGTTAGAGATCCTCAAAGACGATTAAATCCCAAGATGAAGGAAGTGGTAAGAAAGGAGATACTAAAGCTCCTTGAGGCAGGTATTATTTACCCCGTTGCTGATAGTGAATGGGTAAGCCCTGTCCATTGTGTTCCTAAAAAGGGAGGTATTACCGTTGTCCCTAATGATAAAGATGAATTGATCCCGCAAAGAATTATTACAGGTTATAGGATGGTGATTGATTTCCGTAAGTTAAATAAAGCTACTAAGAAAGATCATTACCCTTTACCTTTTATTGATCAGATGCTAGAAAGACTATCCAAACACACACATTTCTGCTTTCTAGATGGTTACTCTGGTTTCTCTCAGATTCCTGTGTCAGCAAAGGATCAATCTAAAACTACTTTTACCTGCCCTTTTGGTACTTTTTCTTATAGACATATGCCTTTTGGTTTATGTAATGCACCTGCTACCTTTCAAAGATGCATGATGGCTATATTCTCTGATTTTTGTGAAAATATTTGTGAGGTATTCATGGATGATTTCTCGTTTATGGCTCCTCTTTTGATGATTGTATGAGCAACCTTGATCAAGTTTTGTAGAGATGCGAAGACACTAGTCTCGTCCTGAATTGGGAAAAGTGTCACTTTATGGTTAATGAAGGCATTGTCTTGGGGCATAAGATCTCCGAGAGAGGTATTGAAGTTGATAAAGCCAAAGTTGATGCTATTGAAAGATGCCATGTCCCAAGGACATAAAAGGTATAAGAAGTTTCCTTGGTCATGCCGGTTTTATAGGAGGTTCATTAAGGACTTTTCTAAAATCTCTAGGCCTCTCGACTAATTTATTGCAAAAGATATTCCTTTTGTCTTTGATGATGATTGTGTAGAAGCATTTGAAACACTTAAGAAAGCTTTGATCATCGCACCTATTGTTCAGCCACCGATTGAATTTACCTTTTGAAATTATGTGTGATGCTAGTGATTATGTCAGAGGTGTTGTTCTAGGGCAAAGAGTCGATAAGAAATTGAATGTTATCCAAGATGCTAGTAAGACTCTTGATACTCGCCTGAGAAATTATGCTACTACCGAAAAAGAGTTTTTAGCAGCTTGTGTTTGCATGTGATAAGTTTAGACCTTATATTGTTGATTCCAAAGTTACTATTCACACTGATCATGCTGCTATTAAATACCTTATGGAAAAGAAGGATGCTAAGCCTAGACTCATTAGATGGGTTCTCTTGCTCCAAGAATTTGACTTGCATATTATTGATAGAAAGGAGCCGAGAACCCTGCTGCAGTATAACTTGTCTAGGTTAGAGAATGTTCTTGATGACCCACCGCCTATTAATGATAGCTTTCCGATGAACAATTAGCGGTCATTAATGCTTCTCATATCGCTCCTTGGTATGCTGATTATGCTAATTACATTGTTGCTAAATTTATACCGCCTAGTTTCACATAGCAGCAAAAGAAAAGTTCTTTTACGATTTAAGACATTACTTCTGGGATAATCCACACCTTTATAAAGAGGGAGTAGATGGTGTTATTAGACATTGTGTGCCTGAGCATGAACAGGAACAGATCCTACGCAAGTGTCACTCTGAATCCTATGGAGGACACCACGCTGGAGACAGAACTACACACAAGGTAATACAATCTGGTTTTTATTGGCCTATTCTCTTCAAAGATGGTCATAAGTTTGTCTTATCTTGTGATGAATGTCAAAGAATAGGTAACATTAGTAGACGTCGAGAAATGCCTATGAATTATTCTCTTGTTATTGAACCGTTTGATGTTTGGGGCTTTGATTATATGGGACCTTTTCCTGCCTCTAATGGTTATACACATATTTTAATTGTTGTTGATTACGTTACTAAGTGGGTAGAAGCTATTCCAACTAGTAGTGCTGATCATAACACTTGTATTAAAATGCTTAAGGAAGTTATTTTTCCGAGGTTTGGAGTCCCTAGATATCTTATGACTGATGGTGGTTCACATTTTATTCATGGTGCTTTCCGTAAGATGCTTGCTAAGTATGATGTCAATCATAGAATCGCATCCCCTTATCATCTGCAATCTAGTGGTCAAGTAGAGTTGAGCAATAGAGAGCTCAAATTAATATTGCAAAAGACTATGAATAGATCTAGAAAGAATTGGTCCAAAAAACTTGATGATGCGTTATGGGCCTATAGAACTGCATACAAAAATCCTATGGGTATGTCCCCATATAAGATGGTTTACGGAAAAGCATGTCATTTACCTCTTGAACTTGAACATAATAAGGCATATTGGGCTATTAAGGAGCTCAACTATGACTTCAAACTTGCCGTGAGAAGAGGTTATTTGATATTAGCTCACTTGATGAATGAAGAACCCAGCGTATGAGAATGCCAAGCTATTCAAAGAAAAAGTCAAACACCGCATGATAAGAGGATACAAAAGCGTGAGTTTAACGAGGAGACTATGTATTATTATTCAACTCTCGCTTAAGATTTTTGCAGAAAACTTCTCTCAAAATGGGAAGGTCCTTACGTTATCGAGGAGGTCTATCGCTCGTGCCATAAAATCAACAACTTCGAAGGCACGAGTCCAAGGGTGGTAAACGGTCAAAGAATTAAACATTGTATTTCAGGTAATGCTATCAATGTTGAAATTAATATTATGGAAACCGTAACCCCTGAGGAATACATAAGGGATACTTTCCAGAACATTCCAGACTCTGAAAAGGTATAGGTATGTGGTACGGTAAGTAAACCGACTCCAAAACAACTCTAATGGCAATTTTTATTAGTTTTGGATTATTTAAGAATTTTAGGAAGAAAAAATAGTCCAAAAGGGACACGAGGCTCCCACGAGAGTGGAGGGCGCCCCCCCACTAGGCGCCTGCCTCGTGGGCACCTCGTGTGCCTCCTGACTCGCTTTCTTGCACATTACGATTTTGGTCGGTAAAATTCATTATATATACTCCCAAGGTTTTGACCACCATATCATGCAAATATCCTCTGCTGCTTTCGAGCTGTTTCCATTGCAGATTTAGAGAACTATGACTTCACCCTCCTCCAACAACGAAGACATGGATGCTTGGCTATTGAAGATAGAGCTGAAAAGAGAAGAACCGTAAGAGATCAACAAGGATGAAGGGATCAAGAAGGCCATGGAGGTTCGAGTCTGGTGAAAGAAGAAGACATCCTCAACCTTTACTCTAAGATTTTCACTCCAACAGAGATTGAAGCTTTCAAGATGATTGAGTTAGCTCGCATACGTAACAAGTATCTTATAAAGGAAATATTCTGTTAAAGGATCATATCACCGACTCAAGGGCATTATCCGCAAGTTGGAGGAGCTTTACGCCGATGTGCGATTATCCACCATCATCATCACCACCTCCATCACCTCCGAGGACATAATCACATGGGTATGGGCACTCCCCTTGGCAACTGCCAAGCTTGGGGGAGGTGCCTCGGTATTGTATCACCACCACACTCCTATCTTTACCGCTTTATCTAGTCCGATCCTTTTAGTAGTATCTTGATCTAGTAGATTGAAGTTTTGATATCAAGTAGTTTGAGTTTTGCTTTGTGATCTCCTTTTGTAATCGAGTCCGTGAGCTATCTATAATAAAGATTAGTGTTGAGTCAAGGGCTTTGCTATGTTGCTATGATCTTGAGAAAGTAGAAAGAATAAAAGAGTTCATATTGATCTTATGGATAGTGATAACTTCACACATAGAAAGTATGAGGCATAAAAATTGTTGAGAGTTGATGAACGTAGTTTTGGTCATCGTTGCAATTAATAGGAAGTGATAAGGAAAGAGGGGTTCACATACAAATATATTATCTTGGACACCTTTTTATAATTGGGAGCACTCATTAGTTATGACATGCTAAAAGAGTTGACGTTGGACAAGGAAGACAACGTAATAGTTTATGTTTTCCGACATCTCGCTTAAATTATATTGTCATCGACCTTCCAAACATGTTGAGCTTGCCTTCTCCCTCTTGCTAGACAAATTCCTTGCACCAAGTAGAGATACCACTTGTGCTTCCAAATATCCTTAAACCCGCTTTTGCCATGAGAGTCCACCATCTACCTATGGATTGAGTAAGATCCTTCAAGTAAGTTGTCATGTTGCAAGCAATAAAATTGCTATCTAAATATGTATGACTTATTAATGCAGAGAAAATAAGCTTTGTACTAACTTGTTGTCAAGTAATAAAAGCGATTTGACCGGATAATAATGGTCCACATACAAGGCATTATAAAGTGACGCTCTTTTGCATTAAGATTTTGTGCATCAACCCTAAACGCACTTGACAACCTCTCGCCTCCTCTCAAGGGCCTATCTTTTACTTTATGTTTTTACTTTATGCTTGAGTCAAGGTGATCTCCACCTTTCCCTTTTTCATTTTTTTCCTTTGGCAAGCTCCTCGTGTTTGAAAGATCATGATATATATATATCCAATTGGATGTAAGTTAGCATGGGCTATTATTGTTGACATCACCTAAAGGTGAATACGTTGGGAGGCAACACAATAAGCCCCTATCTTTCTCTGTGTCCGGCTGAAACTCCATAACCACAAGTATTGCGTGAGTGTTAGCAATTGTAGAAGACTACGAGATAGTTGAGTATGTGAGCTTGCTGAAAAGCTCTATTGTTGGCTCTTTCTAATGTTACGATAAATTGCAATTGCTTCAGTGACTGAGATTATAGTTTGTTAGTTCCCAATGAAGTTTTTGAACCATACTTGACATTTTGAATTGCTTGTTACTTGAGCATAAGAAATCATATGATAAAATCTATATATGTTGCTGTTATAAGAATGATCATGATTCCCTCATGTCCGTATTTTATTTTTATCGACACCTCTATCTCTAAACATGTGGACATATTTTTTGATTTCGGCTTCCGCTTGAGGACAAGCAAGGTCTAAGCTTGGGGGAGTTGATACGTCCATTTTGCATCATGCTTTTATATCAATATTTATTGCATTATAGGCTGTTATTACACATTATATCTCGATACTTATGGCTATTCTCTCTTATTTTACAAGGTTTATCATGAAGAGGGGAATGCCGCCACCGAATTCGGCCGAAAAGGAGCAAACGTTGGAAACCTATTCTCGCACAACCCAAAAGTCCCAAACTCCACGAAACATCTTTTTGGATTTAATAAGAATTATTGAGCGAAGAAATACACCAGGGCCCACACCCTATCCAGAGACAGAGGGCGCCTTCATCTCCTCGGGCCCCCTAGTGGGCCTTCAAAGGTCCATCTTCCGCTATATCGAGCTTTTACCCCGAAAAATCGTGGGCAAGCTTACGGATTTAAAATCCGCCGCCACGAGGCTAAACCTGGCGAACTAATCTAGGGCTCCCATGAGCTGTTCGCCGGGACACTTCTCCGGAGGGGGAAATCATCACCAACGATCCTCTCATCGAGAGGGGTCAATCTCCATCAACATCTTCACCAGACCATCTCCTCTCAAAACCCTAGTTCATCTCTTGTATCCAATCTTGTATCAAAACCACAAATTGGTACCGTGTGTTGCTAGTAGTGTTGATTACCCTTGTAGTTGATGCTAATTGGTTTACTTGGTGGAAGATCGATGTTCAGATCCTTTATGCATATTATTACTCCTCTGATTATGAACATGAATATGCTTTGTGAGTAGTTACGTTTGTTCCTGAGGACATGGGTGAGGTCTTGCTGTTAGTAGTCATGTGAATTTGGTATTCGTTCGATATTTTGATGAGATGTATGTTGTCTTTTCCTCTAGTGGTGTTATGTGAACGCCGACTACATGACACTTCACCATTATTTGGGCCTAGAGGAAGGCATGGGGAAGTAATAAGTAGATGATGAGTTGCTAGAGTGATAGAAGCTTAAACCCTAGTTTATGTGTTGCTTTGTTAGGGCTGATATGGATCCATATGTTTAATGTCAGGTTAGGTTTACCTTAATACTTCTTTTGTAGTTGCGACGCTGCAATAGGGGTTAATCATAAGTGGGATGCTTGTCCAAGTAAGGGCAGTACCCAAGTACCGTCCACCCACATATCAAATTATCAAAGTACCGAACGCTAATCATATGAACATGATGAAAACTAGCTTGACGATAATTCCCATGTGTCCTGGAGCTCCTTTCTCATTATTAGAAATTGTCCAGGCTTATCCTTTGCTACATAAAGGATTGGGCCACCTTGCTGCACTTTACTTATTTTATTTACTTATTACTTGTTACTATTTATCTTATCACAAAACTATCTATCACCTACAATTTTAGTGCTTGCAGAGAAAACCTTACTGAAAACCGCTTATCATTTCTTCGCCCCACGCTGGGTTCGACACTCTTACTTATCGAAAGGACTACGATTGATCCCCTACACTTGTGGGTCATCGAGGGTCATAGCAGTGCTCCTCCGCAAGCGAGCAAGCTGCCTGTGTTTCCATTAACTCGCTATAACCCCGCGGGTCCTCGCATTTTGAGTTTGAGGTATGCATAATGCGGTACCGCAATGAATCTGGCAAATGCGGCTCGTCCGAGCAGTGCGTGATAGCCGCTGCGAAAGGGGACGATATCAAAGATTAACTCCTTGTTTCAAAAGTTGTCCGGAGATCCGAAGACCACTTCAAGTGTGATTGAGCCCGTGGAGGCCTCTACACTTGGGATTACACCTTTAAAGGTGGTCTTGGTGGGTTTGATCCTCGAGGGGTCTATGCCCATTTTGCACAATCAGATCCTCGACAGAGCAGGTTCAAAGTTGCCGCCATTCCATAATGACTCGAGGAGGTGAAATCACAATTATGGGGTCAAGGACCACGCGCAGATCCGCCATGACGGATACTAGTGGGGTGGTCCTCGCGATCGAAGGTGATTGGACAAGAGGACCATGGGTTGAACTTTGTGTCAGCTCGGGAATGGGGTCCCCAGACTTGCTCGCCATGCCCAAGGGCGTGGCTCAAAGGGGGCCCAGCTGCCCATCTTCATCAACGCAAGTTCAAGACCTCGCGAGGGGCCAGATTGCGGGCGGACGACAAGGAGCTTCTCAGCACGGCCTCATCAGCTGGCTCACGAGGAGGCGGAGAGTTCAAGGCGGGTACTGTGAGGTGCCCATGACGCAAGCCATGATGACCAAGGGCGCCAATGGCGCCAGCTGCAAAGGTCCTCCTTTCCTTTGGTGCAAAGGGAGCAAGCGCAGCGAGAGCATCAAGCAAAGGCATCCATTTCAAGGCAACAAGACCAAGACCAGCCCAACGGCAAAGTGTGAAGTCATTAGGATCCCAAGCAAAGGCCACCACCAGAGCCTTTGACAAAGCGAGGACCAACTTTAGTTAGGATAAGTGTACCCGCTGTTCCCCTTCAAAATGGCCAATTGTTGGCGCCCTTCCCGCTCAATATTTGAGAAGAGGCCCAGGGCCTTTGCCTATAAATAGGACTAGCCACCCCCAGGGTAGCGGAGAGAGGAAGTACCTGGCATACATCTAGAATAGAGAGAGAGAGAGAGAGAGAGAGAGAGAGAGAGAGAGAGAGAGGCGACTGAACTCCTCCTAGCAGTTCATCGCACCAGCCAAGAATAGACCCTCGCGAGGCTGTTCTTCCTTGTATTGCTCATCATTAGCCCAAGAGGCAATCCACCACACCACACACTGGAGTAGGGTATTACACCACAACGGTGGCCTCGAACCAAGATAAACTCGTGGTCTCTTGTGTCGCTTTTTTCAGAGTTTAGATCCTAGCGATTCGGCGAGGAGCAGTAGGTAGAGGGCGAAATCTCCGCACCCCAAAGTGTTCGAACTCAAGGGTCCGCTGAACCCGAACCGACATTTGAACCCAAACCCGCCTCCGTCAGCGCCAGCAAGCAAGAGCAGAGCTGCCAAGAAGTCCTCTCCTCGAGAAGCCGCCCGAGCGCCTCGCTTCCAAAGATAAGTCAAGACCTCATACTGCTTCCCACCAGCAGCCATGGGGACCCGCAGACCAAGCTCTTCGCCTCCCAAGGCCTCCTGTGGCTACAGCGAGCTGCCACGCTTTCACCCCCGAAGCACGCAACATCGCATGGCCCGGCAAGTTTAAGCTGACCGCCTCGCTATGACGGCACGGCCGACCGTAGAGTTCTCCAGCTTACGAAGTTGGGCATCGAGGCTGCCAACGAAGACGAGAAGGTCATGGCGAACTGGTTTCCATGGCGCCAAGGACGGGCCCGCACTGCTCCTAAATCTGCTCTGTGCACAATCTCCTCCTGGGACGAAATGCGCACCCGCTTCATCGCCAACTTCCAAGGTATCGCGACCGCCACTGGCCATGAGCGGCATGCGCCGTATCAAGCAGCAACTAGGGGAAACCCTGCAGAAGTACATCCAACGCTTCAACAACGCTACCAAGATCCCCAAGGTAACGGAGGAGGCCATCATCTCAGCCTTCTCCGACGGGCGCGCAACGCCAAGATGAAGGAGGAGCCGGCGATGCATGAAGACCGTGCACCTCCTTGAGCTGTTCAACTTGGCTACTGGCGCGCCAGGTTGAGGAAGGATGCCTCTCCTCCTCGACCGCCTCGCCGCACACCAAGAGAAGAGGCCCAAGGCCAAGGACGTGAAGCGCAAGGGGCTGCCGTGCTTCGCGCAGCCAGACACCAAGCGGGCGTAGATCAGCCCGAATCCTCCAAGGGCGCCGGTATCACAGGTACCACGACCTCCACACCCACAACACCAACGAATGCCAAGAGCTCCAGTGTCAGGCGTGAAGGAAGGGTCGGCCGATGCCCCGACCGCAGCGACTGGGCTACGGCCGAGGAGGAGGAAGGAACGCAGGACACCGGAAGACCGCGCCCACGCCAAGGGTGGTGCGACTAACCTCGCGAGGATCGCCGCAGACCCGCCGTGAGGGAGGCCGAGGATCAGCTCGCGAGGATCGCCTGCAAGGTAACGCAGGTTCCCTCCGCTGCTGCCGCAGCCAAGAAGAAATGAGGACCGCCATCAGACGAGGGGCTGGGGCTTCAGAACCACGCGGCGATAACTCGCAGATCCCGGGCGGAGCTCAAGCCCCAGCCTCTCAAGCATTTTCAAGCAGTTCGCTGGCGAATGCAGTCCTCCCTAAGCTCGAGGCCACGCGCCTCGTGTGGTCGGCATGCGCCATCATGTTCAGCTCACCGATCAGCTTGGCGCGCCACACCGAGTCCTCCCGATGCTTTGTTCCCCAATCATCAAGAACGCGTTAGTCACCAGACCTCATCGATGGCGGAGCAGGCTCAACGCCCCGTCTGTGGAAACGCTCAACAATCTCCAAGTTTCTACAATCAGCTTCAGCCAACCAAGCCTTTCTCCGAGTCACCGACGGCTCCACGGTCCCGATTGGGCAGGTCCGCCCCGCCACCTTTGGGGCACGCGACAACCACCGCACCGAAGCTCATCGACTTCGACGCCGCCCACATTCGCCACAGACAACACCATCCTCGGCACCCGATGCTGGCTGTTCATGGTCAGAACTCCACCACGGCTATAACGCCCTCAAGATGCCAGTGAAGTGGTGGGTCATCACGGTGCCTCGCAAGAGAGAGACGCAGCAGCTCCCTAGAGCGAGCCTTTCAAGCCGATCACCGAAGACCAGATCAAGGAAGCAGGAGGCTTCCTAAGGCCGCCTAAGAAGAAGAAGACATCGCTCGCCCTGCCCTCAGAGGCAGGCCCTCAGGCCTGCTACCGCCTGGGGGAACCTCCTTCCATCGCATAGGGAAGGCCTACCGCGCCTCCTTAGGCAGGGCTCTGGGTTCTCAGAGGATCGAAAGTATGTCTAGAGGGGGGGATTAGACTACTTGACAATATAAAATTATGCCTTTGACAAAGACAAGTTTTTGGCAGATTCACGGTTATGATCAAGTCAAGCATCACCCTACACCTGCAATTCTAGAGTATAGGCAGCGGAAAGTAAATTGCACATGTAGTAAAGAGAGGTGGAGAAGAGCAAACGCAATTTTGGAGACGCTGGTGATTTTTTCACGTGGTTCCGATAGGTGGTGCTATCGCCACTCCACGCTGATGGAGACTTCAACCCACGGAGGGTAACGGCCATGAGAGTCCACGGAGGGCTCCACCCACAAAGGGTCCACGAAGAAGCAACCTTGTCTATGCCATCATGGCTCACGCCCACGGAGGGCTAGCCTTACTCGTGGTAGATCTTCACGAAGTAGGCGATCTCCTTGCCTTACAAACTTCTTGGTTCAACTCCACATCTCGACGGAGGCTCCCAAGCGACACCTAACTAATCTAGGAGGCACCACCTCCAAAAGGTAATAGATGGTGTTGATGATGATGAACTCCTTGCTCTTGTGCTTCAAATGATAATCTCCCAACACTCAACTCTCCTCACCGATTTGGCTGTGGTGGAAGAAAGGATTGAGTGGAAAGCAACTTGGGAAGGCTAGAGATCAAGCTTCATATGGTGGGAGTGGAGCAACTTGATCTCAACACAAGGGTAGGTAGTTCTCTCTCGTAAATGTAAGGTAGGAGTGGTAGTACTTTCTCGATGGCTCTCCACTAATGAAGAGGGGTGGAGGGTATTTATAGCCTCCACACAAAATCCAACTGCTACACACATTTGACCAATCTCGTGAGACCGGTTGACAACTCGGTGAGACCGAAAGTTCAAATCATGTGAACGTTGGGATTTTCGTGGGACCGAAATACAATCTCTGCTAGTCCGATTTGTAAAGACAAGAGCTTGCCAATCTTGGATCGACTTCATCATCTCGGTGACACCGATTTGATGATGTATGTCACGTGCTTGGTAACTCAAGTTTCGTGAGACCGAAGTTCGTAATCGGAAAATCCGAGATTTCTAGGGTTTGGCTATATGGCTGAGGTGGTTCATCTCGTGTGACTGAAGTTTGAAACATCGGTGGGACCGAGATTACTTATGAGTGTATTTGGCAAGGAGAGTTGCCGATAGTTTAGGAGATGTATCACTAAGCACTTTGAGCAACCAGATCATTATCATAACCTCATCCCTTTAATAGTATTGGCTTTCCTATGGACTCAATGTGATCTTGGATCACTAAACCAAAATGGAGTCTTGAGCTTTTGCCAATGCTTGCCTTAGCATTTTGAGGGGTCCACTTTTAGTCCTTGCCATACCCATATCAATCGAACTTTCTCAAATGATTCTCAAGAAACTATTAATTCAATGATATATATGTTGTTATTAATTACCAAACCACCCGGGATTAGTTGCACTTTCAATCTCCCCTTTCGTAATTGATGACAACATATAGATCAAAGCTTCGACAAAGGATATAATCAATGAATAATATCGTCGCTTTGAGAAGTATGTGATAAGCAAGAGCTCCCCTAAATTTGTGCATTATTTAAGATTTATGCTTGAATGCAAATGCACAATCGATTAGGATCATGGGTCACTCTTCCATGTCACATACATCTTGGTGGAGCGCACAAAATGATAAGAATGAATAGCATGCACCCAATCACCAAGACATGAGTAAATGGTCATACAAGATAGGAATAGCATATGATAAGCATTAAGCTCACATTAAAGCATAGTACGACCAAGCACTCATTAAGGTAGAATGAAATGTAGTATCAAACACACTGAAAGTTATGAAAACCAAAAGTATCTCAAAGAAACCGCAAATGAACGAAAGAGCAAAGGCGCAAAGACAAAAGCACTCTCTCTCTCAAGTCCTATGATCTATACACTTTTCCCTTTGGCAACAAGTTACCAAAAGTTTGAAAAGGCATAGAGCTAAGCCCACTGGGACTGGTCACGAGCCGAGCAACAGATGGAGCTGTGGAGGTGCCGGCTTATAGTCCCGTGTCTCACATCGAATAGCAATGATCGGGGTCCTGTGGGAACCGGAGCAATTGCTGATAAGCATCCTGACTAAGTCATCCTGCATCTCACACATAAGCTCTTCCTTCTCCTCTTGCTTCCTCAATGTCTCGCCTCAAGTTCGCTGACAAGCATTTGCACTTCACCACCTTCACATCCAGAGCATGGATCTTGTCTTCAACAATCCTCTCTAGGCTCTCCCGAGACTGCATAATGCTGGCCAGCGTTGCTCAACTTTTGGGTAGCTTCAAGGAGCTGCTCTCCAACACTCTTTGGTTTAGCTGCCGCTGCCGCTTCCTTTGTCGCCTTTGGCTTTCTTGGCAGCTTCAATCTTTGCTTGACCTTCAACCGATGTTGATCCTCCTCATCCATCACAACAACATTATCCTCATGCTCAGCTGCAGTGGTAAGTGTTCTCTATCCAACAAGAATGTGCCCGTACAAACTTGGCATTGATAAGCATCCAATATGCGGGCAAATCCACACGACCTTTTCTCGTCACCGCAATTCTCTTAATGGTTTCTACTATTAAGTCCATCACCTTGAAAGGTGCTTTCATCAAGTATATGCAGCATGTTGATAGAGTATCCTCCGATCATCCGATGATCTCCGCACTTGGGCATCAAGGTATGCCTCGTAATAGTGTTTGTGGTAGGTAGACCTGCTCGAGATAGTACATCGAGCCAAGCTTCCAGATTCCCAAACTTTGCTGGAACCTCTTTGTACATATTCTTCATAGATTCATGGTTCTTCTTGGGAATACCATAAACATCAACATCATCCTCTCTTGGCACCGGAGCATTCAGCAGCTTCTGCCCATTCTTCAACAGTAAGAAGAATATCTTTGGCCTTCACCATCCATACAATCTTTCCATCCGATAGAAATGAGCAGTGGCATAGAATTGCATAATCATCTCATCATTCCAACTTGTCAACTTCGACCTACAAAGTCCGCAACACCACATGCAAGGAAGCTTTCATGCACATGTGGAAAGAAGTCTCTGGTTTTCACTGTCAATGTATTTCCAATCAACATATCTTGTGTCTCGCCATAATGGGCTTTTGTCCATCAAGACAGCCTCATAGAAGTCCCGCTGCTCTCTCGTGTGAAATCTGGGATCAACAATAGTTCTTCTTCAGACGGCATATGGATCAGCTTGTCTCCATAGCCCGAGACCTCTGCTCTTTCCTTTCCTTCATGTTCTCACTTGAGGATGAGCATCATTGTGAAGTGGCAGTTTTGGACGAGTTTCAAAGAAAACTGGTCCTTCATCATCCGACACACCGGTGGCACATCATCTTTGTTCTTTTCTCGATGCTGGAATGTTCCCGATCGCCTTCTTGGGCTTGGCAAGCAGTTTTGCCGGAGCTGCCTTGACTGGAGCAGATGGCTTGGGCTTTGAAGTGGCTCCACTCGATGGCATCACTCATGAGCTTAGGCTTCGAGGAGGTCGGTGCTTCCTCATCATCATCTTCCTCATCGCATCATCATGCACTAACCTCTTCCTCTTGGAAGTTTTCTTCACCTTGCTTGCGCTTGCTCTTCCAAATTCAGCTTCTTAGCAACAAAGGATTCTTTCACTTTTCTCGTGCCCTTCTTGGTTTGGTCGACCTTGTGGCTCTTTGGCAACAACTTTTCTCTTAGGCTTTGATGTGACCTCTTCCTCAACAACAAAATCTGAGTCTTCTTCATCCGAGTTCCTCTTCTTTCTAGCCCTCGGTGGTCGAGGAGGCAAACCACTTGGTGTACTCCTCTCACCATCATCCGATGAGTCTGCTGGGATCGTGACTAGTGCCCGCCTCGAATATCTCGCTATAGGTGACTCGACTGTTCTCGCTGTCACCGGCATCCGACATGGCTGACAACCCGTGAATAGATAAGGTGTAGGCAGAGTAGAAGAGTTATCACAAACCAGTAAGTTTTTGCAAACAAATGAGTTCAAATTTTAGTATTAGGTTTTCACAGAAGACATTTCGGTCGATCGAAGTTTAAAATTCGTGAATCCAAGTGTTCAAACAGAAGTTTCACACCACTTTCGTTGGACCAAGTGGGTTTCGGGTCCCGCCGAAAACACTAGGGTTTCACTAAATCCTCATTTCGTCACACCGATTTGCACAACTCGTTGGACCGAAGGTGCAAAGGTAATGGCCATAGGCCAAATCGGTCATACCGAAAATGTAAAATCGGTCTCACCGAGATGTGTTCATGGAAACCTAACCCTAAAACTTTTACTCAATCTCGCTCAAAAGAACTAACTGTGTACGTGAAGATTTCAATCGTGGCAAGATTACAGCAAACCAAACGGCATTGAATCGAGAAGGAGACGAGGGATCAAACTCACCCTAACTTGGTGGAGTTTTCACGGCGGCAACGGCGCTGGAGAAGATGTCCGCTGACGGCGACGGAGACTCATGCGCAAGGGCGACAGCGACAACGGCGACGATCCGGAGACCAAGGCGACGGCAGAAGGGGTGCGGGGCTAAACGCTTGAAGTAGAAATCAACGCTGCCCTCTGAGTATATATACCCTTTGTCAGTTGGTGGACCGAAGTTGTAAAACTCGGTGGCACCGAGATGGATAACTCGCAGGCGTTATGCACTTCGGTCACGCCGAAATTCACAACTCGGTTTCACCGAGGTGAAAACCTAGATCAATCTAAATGTTTTCGGTTTGACCGAATTTGAGTGAGTTGGTCTGACCGAAATCACTTAGAAGGTTTTGGAAGTTAGCCCTTGACGGATCGGTGGCTCTGAAAGTGCTCCTCACCGGAGAGTCCGAAAATGACTTGTTCAAAGTTTGTGATGTAAGCATGAATAGAATTTTGAGACAAGAAAGCATAGATAGCTAGGGGAGGTACTTAGGCATTCTTGTCCATCCATTTGGTCAGAAAAATCAAAACGACCCAAACAACAAATGGATGTCCTTGAATGGATAAAATCATGCATCCAACATGCTCACACAATAAGATAGCAAATGAAATATGTGTCAAACATGCACAATCAAGAACTCTAGCTACTATCACACAATTTGTCGATGACTAGGTCATCTTTATATGAGTATATTGACTTAGGAGTCAAATGAGAACATTTGATCATAGGTCATACTCATCGCTTAAGCACAAGTGGGGTTACCACTTTTACATAAAGCATTGATGTGTTCACATCATTTGAAGATGCTTTAGCTCGATTCTTTAGAGCAAAGCTCCCCTAGATGTGAGAACCCCTTTAAAGGGTCAAACTAACCTTGGGTTGTCGAGAAGACTTCATGTAGATGTTGAAGATGTGGATGCTCAATGTTGATGAAAACCATCAAGAGTTGGGAGCAATCCTTTGATTCGTGCACTTTAAATACCTACATGGGTTAGTCCCACAAGGAACAAACAAGGATATCCATGGACATAGATTGAAGTTCACAATTGATGATGTCCATGAAAGCAATGATTACCTTGTCCCTTGACTTACCAACAAGAGGGTTTGTGACTCCATGAACTAGTGCAAGATATGGAAGTTGATTGCACAAGTTTTTGCCAAAATGAATGTGAGTGAAGTATGTTATGAGTCACCTCAAGAACTCTCTAGTTCTTCTTCTTCGACCCACATCATCTTGATGGGAATCCTTGGGGTTGTAGTTGAGCTTGACGAAGTAGAACTTGACGCTTCCTTGGGAACCCACTTGACCATGGCTTTAGGTGCTTCAATAAATGCATCAATCTCCTCTTGAAGCTTGTCCTTGCCTTTTAGCTTGTGGTATTGTGGTGGAAGGTCATCTTGTGCTTGTTCCACATTGGAAGAAGTAGGATCATACTTCTCCTTTGAGAAACAAACTTTGGAGTGATATTGACCTTCTTCCCATTCAACACCTTCGGCGCTGAACTTTCGCCAAAACCAATTCCTTGATTCTTCCTGCCTTCCTTGCTTAAGTAACAATTTCTCAAAGTTCTTGCTTCGCAAGGCTCTTGTAGACACCTTTCTATAATCCCTTTCAATAAACTATTTTCTTGCTCAAGTGTAACTTGTCTTGAAACATTGTTAGTGGAATCAAGAGAACTACTAGAAGCAACAATATTGATTTAGCATGGTTATTGTTACTACTAGATGAAGAATTTTTCTTATGCTTGTCATGCTTAGTTTTAATAGGTGGCAAGAAATTAGACAAGAGAAGTCGCTTGGCAAGATATGAAGAACTCTTCTTTCAAGATCGCATTGATTGCTTTTAGAAACTCATGTTCTTGCTCTAGATTGAGCTTCAAGCATAGCTTCTCATGAGATCTTAGGAGCTCTCTATGATCTTCTTGAGTTGTTTCATGATCTAACTTAAGAGTGTTTAGTTCTTTAGTTAGACGCTCAATCTCCTTCATAGCATTGTCATTTGACTCTTCTCGACTATAAAGACTACTAGCATGTTCATCATTACTAGGCTCACTAGATTTATCATGTAAGAGCTCATCTTCACCAAGCAAGTCATCCTCATCACTATCAAAGTCAATGAATCTGTGGTGTGATACCTTGGGGCCTTTAGCCATGAAGCATCTTCCAATTTCCTCATTTGGTGAATCAAATAAGTCGAGAAGTTGGAGTTGGAGGATACGACAAGAACACCGCAACACCTTCATCTTGATCAGAGTCGGAGTTGGAGTGATAGCTTCTTTCGATTGATTGTCGGAGTCGGAGCCGGAGACCCATTCACCTACATGAGCTTGATGTTTTCTTCTTGTGTAGCTCCTTGATGACTTGTCTTTCCTCTCCGAATCCTTGCTTCTCCGAGAGGGTCTTCGTTCATAACGATCATCTCTACTCCTTCTCTCTTTCCGAGGTGACTCATCCCTTGAGCTTCTTTCTTTGCTTCTACTCTTGTAGAATTTGTTGAAGTTCTTCACCATTAGGCTTATCTCTTCATTGGAAACTAGCTTGTCACTTGAGGTTGTGGGAGCATCACTTGTAGCTTTGTAAGCACCACTTGACTTGTTGTGAAGCTCTTCCTTATCTTTAAGTGTCATCTCATGAGCAACAATTCTTCCAATGACTTCGGTTGGCTTGAGATTCTTGTAGTTTGGCATCATTTGGATCAAAGTGCACATGGTGTCATACTTTCCATCCAAAGCTCTGAGAATCTTCTTGATGATGAATCGGTGGGTCATTTCTTCGCTTCCTAAGCCGGCAATCTCATTGGTGATGAGAGCAAGCATAGAGTACATTTCAAATTAATTCTTCACCTTCCTTCATCTTGAACTTGTCAAGTTGACCTTGAAGAACATCTAGTTTTGATTCCTTCACGGACTCGGTACCTTCGTGCATTTCAACCAAAGTATCCCAAATCTCTTTGCATTCTCAAGACGGCTGATTTTGTTGAACTCCTCGACACAAGGCATTGAAGAGAATGTCACAAGCTTGAGCATTGTTTTGCAACATCCGCAATTCATCCGCTAGAAGCTTCGCAATCCGAACTTTTCCTTCCTCAAGAATTCACCTTGCATACCAACACAAATAATGCCCCATGCGGCGGGTTATGGCCAAGAATATGCATTTTCATTTTATGCTTCCAACTAGCAAAGTTTGTACCATCAAAGTAAGGACCTCTACGAAAATTACCCTCACTAGACGCCATACTCTCCTAGGTTGTGAAACCAAGCTTATGGAGTCCAATGCAATGGAAACCAATACAATGGATACCAAAGCTCTGATACCACTTGTAGGATCGAAAGTATGTCTAGAGGGGGGGTGATTAGACTACTTGACAATATAAAAATTATGCCTTTTGACAAAGACAAGTTTTTGGCAGATTCACGGTTATGATCAAGTCAAGCATCACCCTACACATGCAATTCTAGAGTATAGGCAGCGGAAAGTAAATTGCACATGTAGTAAAGAGAGGTGGAGAAGAGCAAACGCAATTTTGGAGACGCGGTGATTTTTTCACGTGGTTCCGATAGGTGGTGCTATCGCCACTCCACGCTGATGGAGACTTCAACCCACGGAGGGTAACGGCCATGAGAGTCCACGGAGGGCTCCACCCACAAAGGGTCCACGAAGAAGCAACCTTGTCTATGCCATCATGGCTCACGCCCACGGAGGGCTAGCCTTACTGGGTAGATCTTCACGAAGTAGGCGATCTCCTTGCCCTTACAAACTTCTTGGTTCAACTCCACATCTCGACGGAGGCTCCCAAGCGACACCTAACCAATCTAGGAGGCACCACCTCCAAAAGGTAATAGATGGTGTTGATGATGATGAACTCTTGCTCTTGTGCTTCAAATGATAATCTCCCCAACACTCAACTCTCCTCACCGATTTGGCTGTGGTGGAAGAAAGGATTGAGTGGAAAGCAACTTGGGAAGGCTAGAGATCAAGCTTCATATGGTGGGAGTGGAGCAACTTGATCTCAACACAAGGGTAGGTAGTTCTCTCTCGTAAATGTAAGGTAGGAGTGGTAGTACTTTCGATGGCTCTTCCACGAATGAAGA
This sequence comes from Aegilops speltoides, assembly GCA_021437245.1. Classification (NCBI taxonomy): domain Eukaryota; kingdom Viridiplantae; phylum Streptophyta; class Magnoliopsida; order Poales; family Poaceae; genus Aegilops; species Aegilops speltoides. Next base: position 19,601 of record JAHHZJ010002848.1, on the reverse strand, counting down.
GGGGTGGAGGGTATTTATAGCCTCCACACAAAATCCAACCTGCTACACACATTTGACCAATCTCGTGAGACCGGTTGACAACTCGGTGAGACCGAAAGTTCAAATCATGTGAACGCTGGGATTTTCGTGGGACCGAAAATACAATCTCGTTAGTCCGATTTGTAAAGACAAGAGCTTGCCAATCTTTGGGACTGATTTCATCATCTCGGTGACACCGATTTGATGATGTATGTTACGTAAGCTTGGCAACTCAAGTTTCGTGAGACCGAGTTCGTAATCGAAAATCCGAGATTTCTAGGGTTTGGCTATATGGCTGAGGTGGTTCATCTCTGCAGACTGAAGTTTGAAACATCGGTGGGACCGAGATTACTTATGAGTGTATTTTGCAAAGTGAGAGTTGCTGATAGTTTAGGAGATGTATCACTAAGCACTTTGAGCAACCAGATCATTATCATAACCTCATCCCTTTAATAGTATTGGCTTTCCTATGGACTCAATGTGATCTTGGATCACTAAACCAAAAATGGAGTCTTGAGCTTTTGCCAATGCTTGCCTTAGCATTTTGAGGGGTCCACTTTTTAGTCCTTGCCATACCCATATCAATGAACTTTCTCAAATGATTCTCAAGAAACTATTAGTTCAATGATATATATGTTGTTATTAATTACCAAAACCACCCGGGGATTAGTTGCACTTTCAGGTTCTCCCCTGGAGGGCCACCGACCTCGCCAAGGTCACGAGGGAGGCACTTGGGCACCACGTGGAGGCGTGTTTCGAAGCACGTTTCCCTCAAGAAGGAGCAAGTCAAGGAGGGCCAAACCCTCGTGAGTTCGCAAGAAGGCCATTCAGAGCTACATGAGTCAAGAATCATGAGAGGCAGCCACCGCCATCTCACCGTGGCCCCCCATCTAGGCGAGGATGGTGGGCTGCGCGCTGATCGACATACCATGGCTCAACCAAGCCGCCTCAGAGCGCCTGCCTCACAAGTGGGACGCCAGAGGGCCCGCCCACAGCCACGTCCCCGCATGCCTTATGGCTTGCCGAACGCGGCTGCCAAGGCATCAGCCGCCATGAGGGCCATCCCGAGGCTCAAGAGGTCAGCGCCCGCAGCCCCGTGGAGATGGAGATGGTCCGCGAGGGGCCACTGCGCCTCCCGAGCCTCCCGAGGCCCCTAGGCCTGGGGCTCGTGGAGGTTCGCCCCGCAGCCCACCGAGTCTGCTACACCAACACCCCTTCGTCCCCAACATCATCAGTGACATCTTTCAAGTTTCATTTCCAGCTAGAGCGCCTGTGGCCACATTATTCCTGTGCCGCATGGGTCCGCCCCTGGTGGCATGTATCCCTTTATTTCGTGTTCTTAGCTTACTTTATTGGGGCGCCGGTGCATCATCCCCAAGTCGCCGGGTCCCACCCAAATGGGCGGTACCCTTCTTCTTATGCTTATCTTAGGGCCATGCTTTCACCCATCGTGCTTGTTATTTGGTGCCCGTCCGCGGCACCTTTTTCTTCCCGGATGTCGCAAGCTTGCACGCTAAAGGGGGTACCGAGCATCGCGATCAGGCTCCTACCGCTCTCCAAATTTCACCCTCCGGTCTTGTCCATGGCATCGCGACCGCATACCAAATATGGCTAAGACCAGCTCGAGGGCCAGGACCCAAGGACGAGAGTTTCGACATCTAACCCAGTTGTGGCGTTAAAGGGGGTACCGAGCATCGCGACTGTGGGCTCCTACCGGCTCTCCAGCCCTCACCTCCGGTCTTGTCCATGGCGTCATGACCGCATACCAAATGACGGCCGAGACCAGCTCGAGGGCCGACCCGAGGACGAGAGTTTCGACATCTAACCCAGCTTGTGCGTTAAGGGGGTACTGAGCATCGCGACTCAGGGCTCCTACCGCTCCCCAGCCCTCACCTTCCGGGTCTTGTCCACGCATCGCGACCTGGCATACCAGCGACGGCTGAGACCAGCTCGAGGGCCGGGACCCGAGGACATAGAGCACCGGCATCTAGCCAAATTTGCAAGAACACACTCCAAGATAAGGCCCAGAGCCAGGCGCAACCCACCTTGAGGTAGGGCCCCGTGAGTCCCGCTACTGCTCACGGGTGCCCAGACACACCTCATCAAGCCCTACTGCGCGCCCACGTGTCGTATGGGTCAGACATGCCCTGTGGCCCTCCCAAGGGGATCCCTCCCACACACCAAGGAAGCACCATGTTCACACCGGCCGACGACACTGCCGAGGAGCGGCTATGCCCATACACATACGGAAGCGCTTATGTCTCAACCGGTGATAAATAATCGAGGGTGGCCCCGGCCGATCAACCTCAGGAGCCCAGAGCTCTGGTTCAGCCTCATCGCAACGCCTCCCCTGGGTGCCGCGAGGGGGCTGGGCACGGGCTGCGCCTGGTCACGCCTGACGCGACGCCACTCCAGCCAGCCCCCGGCCTGGTTCGTCAGACGCCCCTCCCCGAGCGGAGCCAAGGTACGAAGGCCGCTTGAGCGTCAAGGGGGACTCCTGAGCATCGCGACTCACGAGCCTAACTGGTCACGTAGCCCCTCACTCATTAGTTCTAAAAGGCTAACGGCAGTTGAGGTATGCGCGGGGCCGGGCTCTGCAGACGTAGAACGGTAGATCCACCCGCATCTCACCTCCCTAAGGAGTCACCCCCACATCTCACCTCCCTACTTGCTGTTCGAGCGCCAAGGGGGTCTCCTGAGCATCGCAACTCAGGAGCCTAACTTGTCACGTAGCCCCTCACCCCTTGGTCCCGTCCTGGTTTCCGGTCGGGGCCAACGGCGGCTGAGGTATGCGCAGGGCCGGGCTCTGTCGGCGTAGAACATAAACAAGTAGGAAGGAGTAGCGCAAATTTCAGGGAATTGAAAAGCAAATATTACAGTCCATACTGTTATCACAGCAAGTTTTAATGCCTCCCCGAGGCATGGTACATGTGCAAGAATTAAAAGCAAGACGGGACCCACGACGGAGTCACTTGTCAAGGCGGTGGGATCATGGAGCGGTTCGCTTTGTGGAGCAGCATAGGCTAGCAGCCTCCGCTCGGCTTGGTGTCAAGGCCCGCAACTTCCCACTGAAGCCTCCGCACGACCCTTCACGACCTCAAGAGCGGCAGCAGCAAGCTCGCCGTCACTGCTCCAAAGAAGCTGCCGAGGTCGACGCTGGTCGCTAAGATAGATGTGGGTGAAGACCTGCCACACAGCAGAGGACAAGACGCGCCTTGGCCTCACCAGAGGGCCAAGGCCAAGGGTGACATCTTCAAGAGCGCCAACCAGAAGGGAAGCAGCTTACGGGCCGCCCTCCTCGCCGCCAGCGGCTCTCCAGCCGCCTCATAAAGCTGCCTTCAAGAAGCACGAGCCTCTCTCCATCTCCGCAGAAGGCCACGCGATCCTCGGCAAGAACCCATGCCTTGCCGCCCAGCTCAACCTTCCTCGCCTCCAGCTCTTGCTCCAAAGGCACCTAGGCGGTCATGGCGCTTGAGCTTGGCGTCTCGGTCCTGACGGCCGCCATGAGCCTTCATGCTTTCCTCCTGCTCTTAGCGGCGGTCTCTCGGCGAGCTGGTCTTGCAGTGCCCTTTAGCTGGTTCCTCCAGCAGCCGCAATGACCTTGGACGTTAGCCACCTCCCCAAGGCGGCAAGGCAACCTTCGCCTAAGGATGGCTCGCTTTCCTCGTCAGCAGACCGCCGAGGCTCGGACCAGCGCCGCCCGAATTGAAGCATCGGGCTTAATCCAGCCAAGTTAGCTCCAAGCGCCCGGCCACTAGACGAGGGTCGGCGCCAGAAGATCCTTACGCCAGCAGACGGTCCAGCAATGGCAGAAAGACGATCCGCAATGAGGAGGAGTCGGGAAATAGCAATGGTGGAGTAGGAGGAGAAGACGGCAGTGGTGACCAGGTGTCCTATGGCGGAGCCTACTTCACCCCGGCCGGCTGTGGCGGCGGTGCATCAGCAAAGGCACCTCGAGAGTCGCCACATCGGGCTGAGCTCGCCCCACCGGCTCAGCCAGCTCATGAGACGCCAAGGGCAGAGAGGCCTGCAAGGTCTGGCCACCTCCTATCGCGGCAGAGGCACCGCCACGATGGAACTTCAGGAGCTCCTTCGACTTCTTTTGTCATGGGCGCCACCCTAGCCGGAGATACGAGCCAAGCCTCGTAAATGTAACAATAAACAAGACAGAATCAAGCACTTACAGGAGTCGCTATGGCTCGAGCAGCTCGCCAGACTTGAAGCCCGAGAGCCGGCTGCAAGGATCAGCCTCAAGGAGCTCGGGAGTAGGAGGTGCGCTCATGATCGCTGGGCAGGGGCACCAAGCAGGGATCAGCCCGGTCCGTCCTTCGGATCAGGGTGCCCCGCCGCCTCTCTCGCCATCATCCTCGCTGCCATCACTCAAAGAGAGGCGGAGAGCTGGACCTGCGCCAAGGGGGGAGCCTTGACTCGCCGAGTCAGCCCCCCTCTTCCCGCCTCCCCTCCTTCCTTCTTCTTCGCTGAAGTCGCCGAGGACACGCTCACTGGTCCTCGGTGGCCTCCAAGGGCACGGCCCGGCCCTCGCTGAAGGCGGGCATGGACCCCACTACCTGCTCCCAGTCCTCGCGGAGGAACAAGGGCGTAGGAGCGCCCTCCAACCTCGCCACGTCACCCCCAACCAAAGACTAGAGAACCGTAGCCAGATCCTCATCGGCCAAGACCATGGGTTCTGTGGGCCTCCACATCGGCGTGAGATCGACGATGTGGAGCCACTGTGCTCCAGAATTCCTCGGCCAGATGCACTGGGCCACCACGCCACCATGCTGGTAGGCCTCAGATCCGCGCCCATCTTCTCCAACACCGCTTCATGGGTCCACAAGCTCCACTGGGACCACTGTCTGAGCTCAAGGGTGCCCTGGGCAGGATCAGCCGAGGGTGGATGCGCCCATCATCCACCAAGACCCACTTGCTCTTGAAGCCCTCGATCCTTTTCCCAGGGTTTGAAATGGCGATGGAGCTGCCAGACGTGACTTAAGCTCAAGACACGCAGAGACGGAACCACGAGAGGTCCGGAGGAGAAGTAGTGGCGCAAGAAGCCACCGAGGGCTTCACCCCTCACGTGAGCCTCACAATAGTAGGCGAAGATTGCCAGAAGAAGGACAGAGTTGGGCTGGAGATGCAGAGCTTGAAGGTTATAGTGGCGGAGGATAGAGAAGAAGAACTCAGAAAAGAGAGGCACTAGACCGGCGACAATGGCACTCACGAAGAGCGGATATAAGGTGCTCCCTTGGCTCTTGAGGGAGTCCTGGACTAGGGGTGTCTCGACAGCCGACTATCAATATCCGCCGGACTCCTGCATCACTTAAGATAGAAGATTGAAGACTCTGCTCGTGTCCCAAGGTACTTTCCTTGGCGTGGAAGGCAAGCTTGGCAATACGGATATGTAGATCTCCTACCATTGTAACCGACTTATGAACGCTAGCCTCCTCCGTGTCTATATAAACCGAGGGCCTTAGTCCGTAGGGACTAACATTACATCTCAACAATCATACCATAGGCTAGCTTCTAGGTTTAGCCTCCTTGATCTCGTGGTAGATCTACTCTTGTACTACCCATATCATCAATATTAATCAAGCAGACGAGGGTTTTACCTCCATCGAGAGGGCCCAACCTGGGTAAAAACATTGTGTCCTCGCCTCGTTACCATCCGCTTAGACGCACAGCCGGGACCCCTACCCGAGATCCGCCGGTTTTGACACCGACATTGGTGCTTTCATTGAGAGTTCCTCCGTGTCGCCACCGATAGGCTCGATGGCATCTTCAACCATCAACGCTGTCCAGGTGAGATTTTCTCCCGCATGATCTTCAGATTCGGGCTTTGCAATCAGGCCAATTCTCTTGGCCATCCGAGCAGATAGAAAGCTACGCCGCGCCGTCAGTCGATTCGAAGCTTAAACTTCACGGCCGACGACCGCGGAGATTTGATCTTCGACGACTGAGCTACGCCTAAGCCGCTACCAGACCGTGATTTATGGGCATGATCTAGCTCGCCGCCGACAGTCTTTGGTGGTCGTGACTGATCCGCTTTGCTACTAGCCCGAGCCGATTGCCCATATCGAGGGCCGGTGGATAGACGCCACTCGGGGCTTCAACATCCACGACGATGGAGCCAATACCAATCTTGTCCTCGCAAACTCGTGATCCCAAGGCGCCGACCTCGCCGGACCGAGCCTCCCGCGCCTCTACCAATTAATCCGGATTAGGCGCCGTTATGGAATTCACCACCATGACATCTTCCAAAGACTCGCTTTTGGCGATATCCTGAATTTCAAGCATCTCTCGCTATCGAGAGTCCTGCCTGGATCAAGGCCTGTGATGGTTGGGGTTCTGACGACTAAGAAATTCAGAGCCCACCCACCACCCACTTTGTAGCCACTGCCGAGGATTTAACCGACATACTAGACTACGACTGGCGACATCGACACCATGGACGCATTTATGCCGAGATTTATCAGAACCAGCGCCATGTGGCACCGAAGGCCACCGCCATATGACGGTACATGGTGGATACCCGAAAGAAGGGGAAGGCGAAAAGCAAATGGAGGCGACTCTCTAAAGAAGCAGCCCAAACACCGACGCCAGCGGGCGCCACCAAAATCTCGCCACAAAGAAGAATATAGATTCCGCACAGAAATAACAATACCCCGTAAGTGCCGAAGACAACCCTCCAAAGAAGACTCAAAGCAGAGGACGCAGGCAAGCCCTCACCAGAGGGCGGCAGTATTTAAAAGGTTGAGGATCATAACAATATACCTCCTCCAAGACGAAACAAGCTTCAATGACGACGAACTCGCCGAGTTCCAAGACCCTGTCCGAACAAGAGTTTAAGCGCAGGCTCATCGCTACAGCAAGAAGCCTCAAGAAGGAAAAGCGAAGCTCAAAACAGCGGAAGACACGCCCAATAAGATGGAGCAAAGTACTAAAACCGCAGAGCAACACGGGTAATGGCCACCAATCAAGAGCTACCCAAGCGTAGCTGCTCTGCACCACGAGGAGGCCATAGAGCCCCTACCGCCTAATGGCCCAGCCAGTCCATCTACTAACCCAAAAAGGAAGCCCCAAGCAAAGCAACACGCTAAGTGTCCGACGATAGCGCACATACAAGTATTAGGGCGCCAGACACCCACTATGTTTCACTGATGAAGTGCTGGAACATGAATTCCCAGCAGGTTTAAACCCATAAACATAGAGGCCTACGATGGAACAATGCACTCGGAGTCTGGATAGAAGATTATATATCAGATATACATATGGCCGAGGAGACGATCTCCACGCCATAAAATATCTACCCTCAAGCTCAAAGGGCCAGCCCGTTATTGGATCAAAAGCCTCCCAAAAACACTGCTGGAAGTTGGGAAGAGCTCGAGAAGGCGAGCAAATTTCAAGGGACCTATGTCCGCCCTCCCGATGCGTATGATTTAAGTCATATAACTCAACAACCCGGAGAGTCGCATGGAAATTCGAACAGGTTTCTTACCAAAAGAACCAAATAGTCGATCGTCCTGGACAACAAGCCTTAGCAGCTTTCAAGCACAATGTTCGAGACGAATGGCTTGCCGTGACACCTCGGTCAAGAGAAACCGAGGACAATGACCGCATTAACAAGCCTCATGACCCGCTTCGGCGGGAGAAGATAGTCATTAGCAAGAAGCAGACTAGCGACCCAAGTACATCCGAGATAAGAGATGGAACGGAAAATCACGGCACAGAAAGGAGCAGCGCCGAATAAAGAGAAAGGCCAAAAGAGCACGGCAGCTAACGCCGATTCAAAAGCTCGCGCCCAATCATAAAACTCAGCCCTCAAGGATGACAAATGATTTAACCGCCTAACCTACATAAAATTCGGGTCGGATATGTCAAATCCACAAGACTTCTAAGGCTCGCAAATCACACCCACAGGATTGTTGGGTTTTCAAACAAATCCGCTGATTAAACGCCGAACACAAGGCTCTGACGATCAAGCAAAGAAGATAAACCCCGCAACAGGCACCGAAAACAAAAGACTTTCCCACAAGGGGTCAGCAAGAACTCACTTCATGTGAGGACACGGAAAACAAAGGCGGCACTTTCTAAAAAGAGCTTCGCACGGTCCAGCCCAAAGAAACCATAGAGATTGATATCAAACCAATCACTTTCACCACCGGACTACCTCCTGTTGCTCAAATGCGGACGGACTTCGATATTGAATCCGATCATAGACGGATTATATTCATAAACGCCCTAATGGACGGAGGCAAGGACTTAAACCGCTATATTCAAACACAATCCGCTTCGGATGGGGATAGACCCTACCAAAATTCGACACAGCCGCACTTCCTTCAAAGGAGTGACGCCAGCCCTTACGCCAAGTGCACATGCTCGATATTACTAGAAGTCGTGGTTCGATCGCCAACAATTTTCGACGCAAAAATTAATTTTCCATATCGCCCCATTTAAAAGCCGAATATCAAGCACCGTTGGGACGAAGGCTTTTGTCCGCTTCAACGCCATACCGCATTACGCTGCCTCTTACACTCAAGATGCCCGGTCCACATGGCGCCATTTCAAGGTAAGGGTCACTTGAAAGACCCCGGACTCGGATAGACGAGTCCGACTCAAAGAAGTTAGGTTACCTAGCCGCATACCCTTTTCCCTAAGGGGCTGCGCCAGACAACCCACCACGGCTTCATATAAACCTCACTTTAATTATTCATATTTATTCTTTTGTATATTTTTTGCACGAGCTGTTTCTAAAACTAAACGCTCTTCTTTTTCTACATGATGAACAACGTGCTTACCCGTCCGTGATAATGGCGAACGGAGACACAAAGCAGACGCAGAGGGACCCGCTGCAAGGATTCTTTTCAGATTAAGGCCCACAGAGACCTTTTTTTATCACTGCCTCTTGTTGTTACTTTCCTTGGCTTCTTCCTATAGCCAAAGCGAGCCTCGACGCCTTGGCATCGGGCGGCTGTAAGACCATGCCCGCATTCGACACTAGGGCTTAGGCATAATTCCGCCCATTATTATAAAGTCCGAACACCTTCGGAGTGTTCATGCCTCGAGTTAGGCATTATATGCATCAGCTCAATCATGTCTTTGGTCAAATGTTGGGTTTGCCCGCTCCCGTGTTTTGCTGCCTTAAGTTCCAGATCATCGCTAACGCAAGCATCAGGAGAACTATCGCGACAGTGCCTAGTTTACTGGGCGAGCACCTCAAGAGAGAAAGCCGAAAACCGATCATTATGATGCAGCGAGAGTCCGTCACCACTGACGACTATCGGAATGTTTAGAATTCTCATTGACGAAGGACCGCCTCCGGTCAGGCACATACGCACTCGAACCGAGATGTGCGGTGTCATCAGGGGCTATATCGTAGCCCCACCCCGAGCCCACCGCTAAGTGAAAGAGATAAAGCATTATAGTCCGGATTGCCTCTGCTCGCTACGCTTACCACCTCCTTATAACAGACCGAGACGCCGGATTATGTGAAAACACGCTATTTTGCGAACACCCCAAAGACTTTGTGCGAGGGGTCAAGTCAAGACCGTGATCTTTCAAAGTTATACACAAGTGTACGCGAACGTCAGCAGAGAGAGAAGTTTTACTACTTGGAAGCACAAGTATAAAAAGCATTCAAACTATAATCATTGATCTACAAGTTAATGCGCCCAATTGAACGTTACATTTTTGAGCACTGCGACTTATTATACGAGCGCCACGCATAACTTCCCCGAATAATGCTCGCAGAAGTCGGTTTCATCCGAACCTCGGCAGCAATAGCGTGGCGCCCATCTCCGACATCCGCGCTTCACACGCCTGAGCCATCTCGCTACCGATGCAGGCCGACCGCTTATCTCTTTGATGTGCGGCACCGCCCAAGGAATTGCTGCAGAGGTCAAGTAGTTAGTCGCTTTGGACCTCTCTCGCCGCATATGGGCCAACGTATGTCGCAAGATGGCCAATCCGGACATCTATTTAGTTCGCCCATTCGCCAACCTGTCCGCCACGGAAGAGGGCGATCCGGACCGTGGAATTGAGACCAATATAACTCTTCCGCCTCGGATCCCTCGCTCCGGAGTGCTTAACGCATCACCAAGACCGCAGCTAAGTCCATATACGGATCCTCCGAACTCCATAATCGCCAAATTGAGCGATTTGGCATCCATGAACCGCGATGCATCGAAAAGGCTTGCCACCGAGATTTCTCCGCTTGGCGCAGCTCCTCCTTCATAGCTCTGATTGCAGAGCGGGCATCCTTGGCTTCGCGATGGCCTTCTTCAGTCTTCCCGCCCGATAAGCACTCCTTTTCAAGAGCCTCACAGGATCGGTAGCATCCTTTAATTTCTATTAATTGGCCACCTCCGCCTCGCTTAGGGCAAGGCGCATTTTTTCGCCTTCAACTCTTCGTCTTTCTCGCAAGTCACACACTCCTTCTGGGCGGTTTTTTAGCTAGAGCAAGTTCGCCCAAGGTTTCCACAAAGAAGCAGATCTGTCAGATAAACAGATATAACTTATCGAGGCGGGCTTCACCCACTCAATAAAGCGGCTACGGAGAATTTTTACCTTGCGACTCGTCAAGTCGTTGGTCGACAAGCGATGTCAAGATTCGCCACGCCAAGTTGTCGACTAATTCGCAAACTCATTAGTTCGGCTGGTCTCTCGACTATCCGCCACCAGATCGTAACGGCGGTATTCATTACCCGAGATGTTGAGATTTTGATCCTAAGACGCCGTCGCTTTCGACAACCCACCGAAGTCTCGTGGGCTACTATCTATACATGCGCATTTTCTATATGCACAACTGTTAAAAACAAAGGTGCCTCATTTTCGATACTCAAATCCCGCCAGAAGCTCATGGCGGCATTACGCAATTCGCCAATGACGAATCCTTCCAATCACCATACGCATTAACGCACGGTGATCTTTCTCGAATGGACGCCTGGCTGCTGCACTCTTCGCCTCCCACGGACTCGTGGGTGCCGAATCTCCGCCCTCCGAGTCGGGACGCCCGTGACGACACTTTCGCTCTCGCCCGCCATCCGGCGCTGCAGACGGAGGCGACGCTTCTCCATCATCTCCTAAGAAGGTCTCCCGAGGATGAACTCATCTCGAGACTACTGCAGATCCGAATCCGCGATATAAATATTTCGTTACCCATGTAGCGAAATGAAGGTACTTTTATTAATTAACTTCCTTTTATACTCACGGCTCGTTGAGAGCTGGTCCTTCGGTGATGATTGCGCCGTCCGATTCTTCTCCGACGCCGACTCCCGGGGATTTCTTCCCACGCTTAGGGCTTTGACCTCCGGATCTTCTGAGGCGGTCCTTTTTCCCTTTGAAGGAGGGGTTCTGGTTCCTCCTTCACCGCTTCTTCCGCAAAATATTAGCCTTTATTTCCCCTTTGTCGCCTCTCGTGGGCGCAACCTCCAACATTCTCGACCAAAGACGGCTCCAAGGCATGGTCTCCGAGGGGGCCGACACCTTATCAGCCTTGATTGCACCACCCATTCCTCAGAAGAATAAAGGGTCGAGACTAACTTTTGAAAGGCATACAAATAGGATGTCCAACTCGAGCTATTTACCCGAGTGTCCGGCTATCGCGCTTAGGCCTGCGCCTTCAGCAAAACCGACACGCCACCGGGTCCAAGAACAGCTTGTACATCTCCGTGGGTGACGACCCATAAAATGTTGAGAATACGAGGTCCTCCGGATTGTACTCCCATAGACGGAGAGGACGACGCTTGCAGGGCGGAGGTGCCTCGATTAGCATAACTCTGATCACCTTGATCGATCGATCTCCCTCGCTTGAGATCCCGAACCGCCCTGCAAAGGAAGGCACGCCCTGACGGCCCCCAGCTTGAGCCCTTGGTCAACCCACGACATCGCTGTCATGCGAGGTCCCAGTAGCGGAAGGAGGGCGGCGGCTTTTGCCTGTCAGCCTTGGAGCAAAGTGATGTAAAACCACCTCGCTGCCACAATCCCAGCCTCTTGAAGGAACCTTCGAGCCACGGGCGTCGGCCTTTCTTGCTTATGGTCGCCCGCCACACTCCGCTGGACGCCCCCAATCATCTTCGGCTCCACTTTGAAGGTCTTCACCATAGGCAAGTGCGGGGATGACGCGAGGGAGGCCTCACAGACAATGATGAATGCGGAGATTTGGAGGATGGACTCGGAGCCAAGTCGGGAAATCTAGCCAGAGTAGAACAGAGCCCTCTCACGAAGGGATCCGCTGGAAGTCTAATCTCGACGGAGGTGAGATACGAAACGACGATTCGGGCCGGGCTCTGGGTTGCACGGGCCTGCCCCGGGCAGGTAACCTGTGGAAACTTCAGAGGCTGTGCACTTGGCCTCACGCAACTTCAAGATGTCCTCCTCCGTGACGGAGGAGGGCATCCACCGCCCTCGAGGTCTGGAGCCGACATCGCTGAGGATCCGCGCCAATCTAAAGATCTCGGGTGTTGGGACTGGGAGCGAAGGAAAGATTCGATGCGAGGTTAAAGAACCAGACAGGCCTTGGTCCCCTTATAAAGGGAAGAAATACCAAGGGCCGCCTCCGCTATCGCTTTGAGATTCCTTCGATAGAGGAGGTGAGGCGACGGAACGGTTGGGTTACCCACGCATATATTGATGAGGATCCCGAATAAGGGGAACACGATCTCGCATCGACAAGACGTGCTAAGGAAACCGCTTCGCTAAACGTGCTGAGGTGGAATAGTAAAAAACGAGGGCTTGGCTGTGGTGTGATGTCACGCCGCATAATACGTCAGCAGATTGAGCTGAGTGTGTATTTTATTCTCTCTACGTTGGAAGGTGGAATTTATTTTGCAGAGCCGGACACTATCCTGGTGTTCATTATCTTCTCCGAATTATTCAAGGGAGGAACCCGCTTGCAATGCCGAACATTGTGCACGCCGGACTTATCGCCATTGAAGACCGGTTCAGGGGCTAATGAGGGAGTCCTCGACTATGGGGTGTCCTACAGCCGGACTATCAATATCCGCCGGACTCCCTGCATCACGAAGATAGAAGATTGAAGACTGCTCGTGTCCCAAGGTACTTTCCTTGGCGTGAAGGCAAGCTTGGCAATACGGATATGTAGATCTCCTACCATTGTAACCGACTCAGGTAATCCCTAGCCTCCTGGTCTATATAAACCGGAGGGCCTTAGTCCGTAGGGACTAACATTACATCTCAACAATCATACCATAGGCTAGCTTCTAGGGTTTAGCCTCTTGATCTCGTGGTAGATCTACTCTTGTACTACCCATATCATCAATATTAATCAAGGGACGAGGGTTTTACCTCCATCGAGAGGGCCCGAACTCCGGTAAAAACATTGTGTCCCTCGCCTCCTGCTACCATCCACCTAGACGCACAGCCGAGACCTCTCACCCGAGATCCGCCGGTTTTGACACCGACAGCTCTCAAGGAGGGCAGAGCCGCCTTGAACACCTTCGCCTGCCGATGCCCTCATACGCCGCCATCCGGGCGATCCGGCAAGGCTTGCCTCCGGACATCGCTCGTGAGTCCAAGGCGACGAATACCAAGCTCCAAATGGCTCGGCGAGGCGCCTGTCTGCTAGGGCGCGCGGACGGAGTAGATCTGAAGATTTCGAAGGCGGGGAGGAGAGGCGCAAGAAAGGGGATCTGAGCAGCAACTGGAGAAAGCAAAGAAGGCAAAGGACAGATGCCACCCCTTTATCAACTCGCGTGGTTGCTGAGGCGCCCACGTCCAATCAACTGTTGGGGAACGTAGTAATTTCAAAAAAATTTCCTACGCACACGCAAGATCATGGTGATGTATAGCAACGAGAGGGAGAGTGTTGTCCACATACCCTTGTAGACCAAGCGAAGCGATCACAACGTAGAGGAAGTAGTCAGACGCTCTCTCGCGATCCGACCGATCCTGGCCAGCATTCGACGCCCGAGTTCTTGACACACGACAGCTCGATGACGCCCTCGACTCGATCCAGCCGAGTGTCGAGGGAGAGTTTCACAAGACGATGGCGCAGGACGATCTTGATGTTTCACTCGCAGGTTTCACTTAAGCTTCGACAGATGACCGAGGTGGAATATGGTGGAGGGGGCACCGACACGGCTAAGGAACGATCTAAAGATCAAACTTGTGTGTTCTAAGGTGCCCCTGCCCCTCAGATATAAAGGAGGGAGGGGGAGGCCGGCTGCCCAGAGGAGGCGCTGCCGAGGAGTCCTACTCCTACCGGAGTAGGACTCCCTTCCTAGTTGGACTAGGTTTGGGGAGGAAGAGGAGCCCCGCCTCCTTGTCCTATTCGGACTGGGGAAGAGGGCGCGCCACCTCCCGGCCGGCCCTCCTCTTCTCCCTCAAGGCCCATCGAGGCCCATTTACCTCTCCGGGTTCCAGAACCTCCTGCTTCCCAGAATTTCGCTTTCCCGAATCATTCAACTCCAAACATAGGCTTCCAATATATCAATCTTTATGTCTCGACCATTCCGAGACTCCTCGTCATGTCCGTGATCACATCCGGACTCAACTTCTTCGTACATCAAAATACATAAACTCATAATAATGCCATCAAACCTTGCTGCATGGATCTTACGGTTCGAGAACAATGTAGACATGACCTAGAACTATTCACGGTCAATAACCAACAGCGGACCTGGATGCCCATATTGGTTCCTACATATTCTACGAAGATCTTTATCGGTCGATCAAGATAACAACATACGTTGTTCCTTTGTCATCGGATAGTTACTTGCCCGAGATTCGATCGCTTGTATCCAATACCTAGTTCAATCTCTACCGCAAGTCTCTTTACTCGTCCGAATACATCATCTCACAACTAACTCATTAGTTGTAGTGCTTGCAAGGCTTAAGTGATGTGCATTACCGAGAGGGCCCAGAGATACCTCTCCGACAATCGGAGTGACAAAACCTAATCTCAAATACGCCAACCCAACATTTGCCTTTGGAGACACCTCGAGTACTCCTTTATAATCACCCAGCCACGCTAGACGCTTGGTAGCACCCAAAGTGTTCCTCCGTAAACGGAGTTGCATAATCTCATAGTTACAGAACATGTATAAGTCATGGATAAAAGCAGAGCAACATACTAAACGATCGTGGTGCTAAGCTAAGGAATGGGTCATGTCAATCGATCATTCTACTAATGATGTGACCTTATTAATCAAATAACAACTCCTTGTTCATGGTTAGGAAACATAACCATCTTTGATTAACAAGCTAGTCTAGTAGAGGCATACTAGTGACATGTTGTTTGTCTATGCATTCACACATGTATCATGTTTCCTGTTAATACAATTCTAGCATGAATGATAAACATTTATCATGAAATAAGGAAATAAATAATAACTTTATTATTGCCTCTAGGGCATATTTCCTTCAGCCTCCCACTTGCACTAGAGTCAATAATCTAGATTACATAGTAATGATTCTAACACCCATGGAGTCTTGGTGCTGATCATGTTTTGCTCGTGGAAGAGGCTTAGTCAACGGTCTCGCAACATTCAGATCCGTATGTATCTTGCAAATTTCTATGTCTCCGTCCGACTAAGTCCCGGATGGAATTGAAGCGCCTTTGATGTGCTTGGTCCTCTTGTGAAATCTGGATTCCTTCGCTAAGGCAATTGCTCCAAGATTGTCACGAAGATTTTCATTGACCCGATGCACTAGGTATGACACCTAGATCGGATATGAACTCCTTCATCCGCATTCTTCATTAGCTGCTCCGTTGCTATGTATTCCGCTTCACATGTAGATCCCGCCACGACGCTTTGTTTAGAACTCGCACCAACCGACAGCTCCTCCGCTTAGTGTAAATACGTGATCCGGTCTGCGATTTAGAATCGTCCGGATCGTGTCAAAGCTTGCATCAACGTAACTGCCATTTATGAGCTCTTTGTCACCTCCATATAAGAGAAACATATCCTTAGTCCTTTTCGTATTTCAGATGTTCTTGACCGCTGTCCAAAGGATCCACTCGATTACTTTGGTACCTCCTCGCTAGGCTTATAGCAAGGCACACATCAGTCTGGTACACAGATTGCATACATGATAGAGCCTATGGTCAAGCATAGGAACATCTTTCATTTTCTCTCTATCTTCCAGAGTGGTCGGGCATTGAGTCTTACTCAACTTCACACCTTGTAACACAGTGCAAGAACCCTTTCTTTGCTTGATCCATTTTGAACTTCTTCAAAACTTTGTCAAGGTATGTGCTTTGTGAAAGTCCAATTAAGCGCCTTGATCTATCTCTATAGATCTTAATGCCCAATATGTAAGCAGCTTCACCGAGGTCTTTCATTGAAAAACTCTTATTCAAGTATCCCTTTATGCTATCCAGAATTCTATATCATTTCCGATCAGCAATATGTCATCCACATATAATATCGTAAATGCTACAGAGCTCCCACTCACTTTCTTGTAAATACAAGCTTCCAAAAGTCTCAGATAAACCCAAATGCTTTGATCACACTATCAAAGCGCTTATTCCAACTCCGAGATGCTTGCACCAGTCCATAGATGGATCGCCGAGCTTGCACACTTTGTTAGCTCCTTTGGATCGATAAAACCTTCTCGTTGCATCATATACAACTCTTCTTCCGTAAATCCATTCAGAATGCGCTTTACATCCATTTGCCAAATTTCATAATCATAAAATGCGCAATTGCTAACATGATTCGGACGGATTTAAGCATCGCTACGGGTGAGAAGGTCTCATCGTAGTCAATCCCTTGAACTTGTCGAAACCTTTATGCATAAGTCGAGCTTTATAGATGAATATTACCGTGCGCGCTTCTTCTTCTTGAAGATCCACTTGTTTTCTATTGCTTGCCTACCTCGCAAGTCAACCAAAGTCCACACTTTGTTTTCATACATGGATCCCATCTCGATTTCATGGCCTCAAGCCATTTTATGGAATCTGGGCTCACCATCGCTTCTTCATAGTTCGAGGTTCATCATGATCTAGTAGCATGACTTCCGTAACAGGATTACCGTATCACTCGGTGCGGATCTTACTCGTCGATCTACGAGGTTCTCGAGAACTTGATCCAAGTTTCATGATCAACATCATCAACTTCCTCACTACTTGGTGAGGTGTCTCGTAAACCGGTTTCATGACAAACTACTTTCAAGTAAGGGAGAAGGTACTATTACCTCATCAAGTTCCACTTTCTCCCACTCACTTCTTTCGAGAGAAACTCCTTCTCTAGAAAGGATCCATTCTTAGCAACGAATGTCTTGCCTTCGGATCTGTGATAGAAGGTGTACCCAACTGTCTCCTTTGGGTATCCTATGAAGACACATTCGATTTGGGTTCGAGCTTATCAGTTGAAGCTTTTTCACATAAGCATCGCATCCCCAAACTTTAAGAAACGACAACTTTGGTTTCTTGCTAAACCACAGTTCATAAGGTGTCGCCTCAACGGATTTCGACGGTGTTCTATTCAGGTGAATGCGGCTGTCTCTAGAGCATAACCCCAAAACGATAGCGGTAATCTGAAGAGACATCATAGATCGCACTCATATCTAGTAAAGTACGACACGACGCTCGACACACCATTACGCTGTGGTGTTCCGGTATGGGAGTTGCTAAACTATTCCGCATTGTTTCAAATGTAGACCAAACTCAGAACTCAAATATTCACCTCCACGATCGATCGAGAAACTTAATTTTCTTGTTATGATGATTTTCAACTTCACTCAAATTCTTTGAACTTTTCAAACGTTTCAGACTTATGTTTCATTAAGTAGATATACCCATATCCGCTTAAGTCATCCGTGAAGGTGAGAAAATAACGATATCCGCCACGAGCCTCAACATTCATCGGACCACATACATCCGTATGTATGATTTCCAACAAATCTGCTGTTCTCTCCATAGTACCGAGAACGGTGTTCTAGTCATCTTGCCCATGAGGCACGGTTCGCAAGTGCCAAGTGATTCATAATCAAGTGACTCCAAAAGTCCATCAAGATGGAGTTTCTTCATGCGCTTTATACCGATATGACCTAAACGGCAAGTACACAAATAAGTTGCACTATCATTATCAACTCGTGATCTTTTGGTTTCAACATTATGAATATGTGTATCACTACTATCGAGATTCATAAGAAATAGACCACTCAAGGGTGCATGACCATAAAAGATATTACTCATATAAATAGAACAACCATTATTCTCTCGATTTAAATGAATAACCGCCTCGATCAAACAAGATCCAGATATAATGTTCATGCTCAACGCAGCACCAAATAACAATTATTTAGGTCTAAAACTAATCCCAAGGTAGATGTAGAGGTAGCGTGTCGATCGCGATCACATCGACTTTGGAACCATTTCCCACGCCGATCGCCACCTCGCCCTTGCCGAGTTCGCAACCAGAGTCCCTGCTTCGAGTTGCAAATATTAGCAATGTAACCAGATCAAATACCTGTGCTACTACGAGCTCTAGTAAGGTACACATCAATAACATGTATATCACATATACCTTTGTTCACCTTGCCATCCTTCTTATCCGCCAAATACTTGGGGCAGTTCCTGCCAAAGGACTACCTGCTTGCAAGAGAAGCACTCGGCTGTGTTTAGGCCGATTTGGGTTTTTCTCCGAGCAAAGAACTTGCTTGCTGTTCTTCTTGAGATTCCCTTCTTCTTCCCTTTGCCTTTCTTCTTGAAACTAGTGGTCTTATTGACCATCAACACTTGATGCTCCTTCTGATTTCTACCTCCGCAGCCTTTAGCATCATGTAAGAGCTCTGTATAGTCTTTACTAACCCTTGCATATTATAGTTCATCACGAAGCTTTTGTAGCTTGGTGGCGTGATTGAGAATTCACAATGACACAATCATCCGAAGATTAACTCCCAATTGTGTCAAGTGATTGTAGTACCCGACATTCTCGAGTATATGCTCACTAATGTAACTGTTCTCCTCCATCTTGCAGCTATAGAACTTATTGAGACTTCATATCTCTCAATCCGCATTCTGTTGAATATCAACTTCAACTCCGAACATCTCATATGCTCCATGACGCTCAAAACGCCGTTGAAGTCCCGGTTCTAAGCCGTAGCATGGCACATCAACTATAGAGTAGTCATCGCTTTGCTCGCCAGACGCTCATAACATCCGGCGTTGTTCAAAGAAGAGTTCTGCACCTAGCGTGCATCCAGACGAGCTCTTCAGGCAAAGAATGAGGATGATCCTCGTTACGGACCCAGTCCGTAATTGCTACCATCATCTTTCAACTTTGCTTTCAAGGAACGCATTAAAATTCAACGAACAACAAAGACGAGCCATCTATCTACAATCAAACATAAACAAGCAAGATACTATCAGTACTAAGTTCATGATAATTTTAAGTTCAATTAATCATATTACTTAAGAACTCCCACTTAGAAAGACATCTCTAGTCATCCAAGTGATCACGTGATCCAAATCAACTAAACCATAACCGATCATCACGTGAAATGGAGTAGTTTTCAATGGTGAACATCTTATGTTGATCATATCTACTATATGATTCACGCCGACCTTTCGGTCTCCGTGTTCCGAGGCCATATCTCGCATATGCTAGGCTCGCCAAGTA